>JASAMX010008144.1:0-22018 GCA_030248175.1 Microlaimidae sp. YZB2_3 | reverse complement strand
GAAAATAAGGTAAAAATAGGTCTAAAATGGCTTAAAATACATTGAAACAGGCTAAAAAAAATGGCAAAAAATTTGCGATGATGGCGTGCGTCATCATAGGTCAAAAATGGCGTCATAATTTTAGGGAACTTTTTATTTTTTGGGGGGGGGGCAATAAACCGGGGGGAGAGGCAAATCCTCTAATAAAACGGGGGGGGGCATTTCCAGACCGTGCACAGATCTGATAATACAGTATTATAATGCATCTTTTTTTGTTTAAAAATAGATTAAATCAAGTACAGGATGTGTTTTAAACATATTCCTTTTTGCTGTTTTACATTTAAATTCAAGACTTAAATTTTTATTTCTTGATTCATAATTAATATGAATTAAGAAAAAAATGATTTCATATCTGAAGTTAAGATTAGGAGGTCCCAAATATTTAATGTATAGAATGAAACATACATGGGCTAGTTGGTCCGGAGGAAGTTAAACCCAGATTAGGGGGGGGTTAAAATTAGAGAAACGCAAAATACCCATATCGTTTTTTCTGGAGTGCATTTTACCCATATCGTTTTTCAATTTTAAAAAACAAATAGGTAAAAAACGCTAATTTTAGATCAAAAACCCTTTTTATTTTATTTTTTAAGTTTTTACTGTTTAAAACATTCATTTTGACCTCAAAACTTAAATTTTGAGGCAGTAAGAAGTCATTTTAATGACATTTTTTTTCTTTTTTTTTTCTAAAATTGAGGGTGGGGAGGGTTTAACCCCCCGTGCCTATGTATGGCATAAAACATCTGCAGCTGCGCGAAAAAATTCCAATTATTAACAGTGGAGTGCCCAAGATTTTATTTCGAGGGGGGTCTGGAAGAGGGGATATATATAATAACCCTGAAGGGAGCCCCAAAGACCTCAGAAATGGTTGTCTGATGGGCGATAGCCCCCAGCGAGGTCAAAGGGCAGAGCCTCTTGTGTCGAAGGGGGGGGGGGTTGGAGCTAAGCTGAAACTCCCGATCGTGGGAGAAAATTTTTAATTAAAGGCGCCAAAACAAACTAGGCAATTTATTTTCAGCTGATAATTATTACAAAAATTAAAGGTATTTTATCGCTTTAAATTTAAAATATCTATAAAACGTTAATTAAAGTTTAATTTTTTATGGCATACATAACCGATTGAAATTAAAAAAACTAAGATAAATTATCAATTTAGACTGCCTACGAAGCGGAGAAAATTTGGTTTTTTGACTATTTATTATGCTTTTAAAACCTATCAGGCAAGTTTTCTAATTAATATTAAAATTTTTTTCTCTCTGATAATCCAAAAAAAATAATATCAGACTTCGCCGGATTTCGGGGGGGGGGGGGAATAGGGGAGGGGGAGGGCTGCTGCCTTCTCTCCCGGGCATTTTAGATTGAAGGTATATAACCCAAAGAGCCTACAATAGCTATAATATATATGAAGCGTGAACGCTCTCTTAAAACAATCAATGAATGAATATCTCAAATTTTTTTAAAAATCAACGTCCTTCCCCCTAAAATATGGTTATAGCAGAAGTTAATAGCCTGCCTGAGCTGCATATACGGTTGGTTAGTAAATAAAAATTTTAAAATGCGTTTTAGGGCTACTAAAAATAATTTTTATATCAACAATTTGCAATTGGCGGGGGTGTAGGCTAGCTGACCTAATTTCGGCCACCTTTTTTATTTTTTTTGGATAAGTTTTTTCTGGTTTGTCTAATCGACACAAAATTTGGTTTAAAAATCAAACTTTACCTATTTTTGTTATTCCAGTGAAAAATTTTAAAATTTTTGTTACACTTAAAGATCAGTGGAGGTTTAAAGTTTTATTTTTATAGTGGCCGAAATTAAGGCGCCAGCCATAAACTTAGGCCATCTAAAAAAACTGGCTATAACTATTGCTAAAATGAACAATAAAATTTTTTAAAGGTTGCAAATTTATCATTAGGCATTGTTCTTTAAATAGAAAGCAAAAATTAAGAAAATCACGAAGAATTCACTGTTGATAATGCAGAACAGAATAACAAAAATAAAAATTTTTTGCAAAAGCACTTTATTCAACATTCATCCAGTTACTTTTGTGCTAGTTCTTTTCGGTTTTAAAAATAAACCAATTTTCTAACACCCTGAATTGGTGGCCGAAATGAAGGCCTGGCCGAAATTAAGTCAGATACCCTATATATAACCTCTCCGCCCTCCTCTCTCTGCTCATCCACCCACACATATTATATATATAATGTATTATATAAACATTGGGTAGAGCACTCAGTGGCTGAAAGTTCTCTGTATGTTAAAGTCAAAATATCTGCACTGCAGCCAGAGACGTACCCAGGGTTTCATTTTTTTTGGGGGAAGGTGGCGGATTTCAGTACAAAAAGAAATTTCGGGGAGCCCCCACCCCAAAATTTTTTTTTTTTTTTTGGGGGGGCAACCCTTAATTTTTGAAAAGGTTAAAAAAGCACGGATAAATGTAAATAAAGCTGTATAATACACTGTTTTTGGCCTAATAACGTATTATCCAATGTTTTTAGTAGTAAAAACATTGTTTTCTTAGTTAAAAATTACATTAGCAGAGCCTGGATTTCACAAAAAATTGATTTAGAGACCTTAAAAACACCATGGCTACACCCACACTGTAAACCAAATCAGATGAGCAGCATCGTTTTTTTGGGTATACCTATATGAAAAAAATACCAAGCCATTGTTGTAGGCGGCTAGAAATTTTAGGAGGGGGAAAGGTATATATATAAAAATCAACCAAATATGATTGTTTCTTTTGCTTAATGTGTTGTACTTATTGTTTATTAAAATTATTGTACTTTTTTCAATAACATTAAGCAAGATAAATGGCAAGAAATATGCATACGCATAGTATGAAACTTGACCGCGGAGGAAAGCCGAGCGGAAATTTTTTTTGCTTTTTGGGGGTCAATTGTGGTACCAAAACTATTTTGTAGGAAAGGTTAGAACCGAGCGATTAGCGAGGCGCTAAAAAATTTTGAATTTTTGGCCTCTTAAAACCCCCAAATTTTACTATCTGGCGACTATTTGGGTGGAAGATTTTTCCCCCGTCCTACCATTTCGGGGGGGGGGGACGGTCGCGTCCGCCCCCCTGCCCCTGGTTACATCCCTGAACTGATTATTAAATTTTTTTATAGTTAATAACTTTTTACTCCAAAATAAATTACACAATTAGTAATATTTATTTATAAGTTTTAATGAAATTAATCATAAAACAAAACTATCCAAATTTTTTAATTTCCTTCCAGTTTAACCCCTTCTTTGCCGTTAAGGGAAACGGCATCGATTTAAGCGTTTAACTTTCACATCCAATTCAAAGAGAAAATTGTTTTATTATGCGTAGGTAAATACTATGTCTGTGTGCTCTCACACTTTCAGCGCCATATGGTGCTTCACCACGCTTACACATCGCTCACACTAGTTTTCCAACACACAAATTGATACAATTTAATTAAATGACAATAATTTCTTGCTTTATTTAACTATTTATTTAAACATATCTATAATTAAAAAAAAGAACAGAGCGGCGTATGTTGCTTGCAAAGTGCTGCGTGTTATATTACGATAAAAAGCAGTACAAAATAAAAGTCTGTCATAAAATTTATAACCAGCTTATTTTTAGCCCTAACAGGCGTTCATAACAACCAAGTGACGTTCCTGCATGGCAGTTTGTTTACAAATTTTTGTGGCATTTATTAGTTTGCTTATTTACTTTACTCGAAGCTCAGTCATTACATAGAAAAAAGGGCAGCACAGTTAGTATTCCTTTATTATTTAGAGCTGCTTTGCTTTTAGTCTTACTATATACCGACGATAACTATGGGAATATCCGTCCAAGCGGAAGGAGGTGGTAGGGGGTTTAGTTAGGTCCACCGTTTTGGTTCGGCAAGGGTGGGTAAAAATTTGGGGATTCTGCTGCGGGCAGGGACGTATATACCCAGGGTTTCTTTTTTTTTTGGAGGGGGCTGCTTTTAGTAACAAAAAAAATTTCGGGAGGGGGGAGAGGGGGCTCTGCCCCCTCTAATTTTTAAAAGGTTAAAAAAGGAGGGATAAACATAGATAAAGCTGTATAATACACAAAATTTGGCCTAATAACATATTATTCAATGTTTTCAGCGGTAAAAAACATGTTTTCTTAGTTAAAAATTACACTAGAAGAGCAGGGCAACATTGGCAGAGCCTGGATTTCACAAAAAAAGATTTAGAGACCTTTTAGACCCTCTGGCCACACTCACACTGTAAACCAAAGCAGATGAGCAGCATTTCCATATGTACATATGGAAGAAAAGTTACATATGTACATAGCAATTGCTATAGGCGGCTGGAAATTTTAAGAAGGAGGAAAAGTATATAAATATATATACAAACCAACCAATTATGATTATTTTGATTGATGTATAGTACTTGTTTATTAAAATTATTGTACTAATAACATTAGGCAAGATACGAGAATATGCAGATAGCGAGATAGCGAGAGCTCCGAAATCCGCCCTATTTTAGTACTAATTTATGAATATTTCAAAGTGAGAAGACATAGATTTTGTTAAAAATTTTTTGTAAATTAATTTTTTTCAAAACTTATTTAAAACGCTATAAATATAGTCTTAAAAACACAGAAAGAGTAATTTTAAACGTATTTAAAGCTTAAATAAGCTTAAAATAGCTTATTTAAAGGGCGGACCTCCGGAGCATGATATTGGAGAAAAGACAGACCTGTGCATTGCCCCCCAGGGGTTAAAACGGGGGGGGGGCCAATTCCAAAATGGGGGGCACGGGGGGAAGTTTTTTGAAACGGGGGGGGCAATAAAACGGGGGAAGCAAGCAGGGGGAAAGAAAAAAAAAAGAAGAAAAAAGGAGAAAAAAAAGAAGGGAAAGGGAAAAAGGGACAACACAAGCGATAATAAGGTAAAAAATAGGTCTAAAATGCCCTAATACATTGAAATAGGCTAAAAACTGCAAAAAATTCGAGATGATGACGTCATCATAGATCAAAAATGGCCTCATAATTTTAGGGTCCTTTTTCATTTTTTTGGCGGGGGGGGGCAATAAAACGGGGGGGGGGGGCAAATCCTCCAAACCGTGCACAGGTCTGTATAATATATATATATATATTTATATATAGGGGGCGGGGGGGGGGGGCGGTCAGCCCCCCCTTAGCTGGCGAAGCCAGCCATTTTTTGTAAGGGTCCCCCTTACTTTTTTATTTTCAGGTTATAAAAAGGCAATGCGTTTAAAGTGCTTTAAAATTAAACAATATAAAAATTTTCCCCGCTTAGCGGGAAGGTAAAATATGCACTGTATTTATCTTTTTTTATATTCAACCGCACCGTTTGCTCATAAATTACAAACTCATTGCAGTCGCGCATATATTTTTAAATAAATTATGCAATTATTTATGTTTAAACAAGATTGTTTCTTAATAGAATTAGGCAACAACCTTTTTGGGATACAGTACAAATTTAAACATCATATTAATTTAAAGTATGTAACAAACAAATTGCTTAGGAATTAAGTTAAAAATTATTTTAAAAAATTTCACCTCCGGCAGCTGGGAGAACAACCTCTAGTCCACCCACCGACCGACGCTTTGCGTCGGCTTGGTGCTGCTACTACAGTAACAAACAAAATGATCAGACATTAAGTTATAGAAACAGAAGTAAAACTACGACCGAATCGCTGGAGACAATTTTTGAGCAGTTTGTAGTGCATATTTAAAAAAATTTTGCCTCCAGCCGCTGGGGGACCCCAAACCCCTTGGCTAACGTTTCGCGGATACTATAAAGAAACAAATTGTGTAGGAATTAAGTTATATAAATAGTAGTAAAACTATGACCATGTAAATTGCTGGAGACAATTTTTAAGCAGTTTTTTAGTGCATATTTCAAAAAAATTTCGCCTCTGAATCCCCCAGCAGCCGCTTTGCGTCAGCTTGGTGTTGCTACTACAGTAACAAATTGTGTAGAAACTGGGTTATAAAAACAGAAGTGAATCTGTGGTGACCATTTGAATCGGTGAAAAAAATTTCCAAGCAGTTTTTATTGCATATATAAAAAATTTTCGCCTCTGACGGTCGGGGGGACACCCCCAAACCCCCGGCCGACGTCAGCTTTGCGCTGCTACGAGGCGCAGATACGGCGCTGTAACCCCCCGCCGAGAGACATTGGCCGACCGCCCCCTAGGTCAAATCCTATATAGGCGCTTGATATATATACAGACCTGTGCAATGCCCCCCGGGGTTTTAGTGGGAAGAGGGCAATTCTAAAACGGGGGGGGACACGGGAGGCAACTTTTTTGACCCGGGTGGTTGTAGTAAATCGGGGGTTGGGTAAGCAGGGAAGAAAGAAAAAAAGAGAAAAAAGTAGAAAAAAAAAAGGAAAAAGGAAAAAAAGGACAAAAAAAAGAAAAACTAAGGTAAAAATAAGTCTAAAATAGCTTAATATGCATTTAAATAGGCTCATAAACTGCAACAATTTCCCGATGATGGCTTCATAAAAATTAAAAAATGGCGTCATGATTTTTGAGTACCTATTCATTTTTCCGCGGGGGGGGGGGGGGGGGAAATCCTTCAATAATGCGGGGGGAATTTTAGACCGTGCACATATCTGTATATATCCAAACAGAGACATGATCATCTTGTAAATTTAGAGAATAAAATTAATTTTTAAGTATAAATTTCAATAACACCAGAACTTTTGGAGTAAAAGTAAAAACAAAATCCTAATGAAATTATAATTAATTTGTTGAAAGAATGGTCCACTCTTCGCAAATATTACAAATTACAACAATGCAAACAAGTATAAATGGCCAGTTAATGCGAACTATCTAGACTACCTGGCACGTTGAGTTAGCAAAATAGCGAGTTGAGCAAATATTAAGATATAAATATTCGGCCATAGAAATTTTCGAAAAACTAGAGCTTCATTTATTGATCTAATGCTCGGCAATATTTGTCCAACATATTAGCTATTTACAATTATTGACAATTTAATATTTCGTATCATACGGTGCCTTCTCTACACGATTAAAGAACGTGAACATTACATTAACGCGCTTGTATTTAAAAATGACTTTTTGGTTTTAAAATTGAAAACACAACCGCTACAAAACCTAAGAGTAGATAGACGTAACAAAATGATTTGACCGCCAATGATAATAACTTGTACTACTGCTACTTTTCTACTCAGCAATTTTTTTTTTGAAAACAAATTAAAATTAAAATGTTTTATTTTCTGGCTTTCAAAATCAGCATCCACGAAATATTGGAAAAAGCAGAAAATCTGTCAATGCGGATTTTTGTTTCTATTACATTTCTACCCTACTATATAGTTTTTGTTTTTCCCGATTTTGTAATGATATACAAATAAATATAAAATCTTTTTTTTAGTTTTTAGTTTTAAAAATTTACCCCCCAATTCGAATTCGGATTCGAATCAGAGGGCATAAATTTTCAGACCCTAAATTAGAGAGCCTTAATTCCCTCTTAGAAACTCCATTACAAAAAAATCTTTTATACATTGCAAGCACACTACTTTCTCGTCAAACAAAATAGTGTGCCTTGTATAAAAAGAAAATACACATTTGTGATTCTAAAAGTACAACAGAAAACAACTTCTCTAATAAGAATACGTTCCAACAAAAATTAAGCTGCATGCTTATATTATTTGGCAATTAGCAAAAATCTCATTTCTCCAAACACTGTTCTCAAAATTGTGTTTTTGAAACTTCTTTCTTTAAAAAAAGACGGATTTGAACACCTACCCTTCGAAAAGAAACCAGATAAAATGTATCGTCTCGTCTTTGTATCGCCTCGATAAGGTCTTTGTATCTCGTGTCAAACATGGACGACGTATAAAGTTCCAGGGAATAATCCTTTCTGGGTTCTAACGGGTTGCTGCCGTCTTTCTCTCTAAATCAAAAATGATAAGTATTTTTAATAGAATAAAACTACAAAATAATTGCACTATCAACAAAAATCAAAAGTAATCAATAAACCAAAAAAAAACTTACAATGTTTGTTCGTTTACCGTTCCTTCCGCGGTGTCCCACATGCGTACTGGCCCTATGAATTCCGGGAGTTGAGGCGGGGCTGCGTTCTGAATTGCCCTCAGCGGCGTGTCGAGTTTTGGCAAAGATCCGTCCCGCACTTTTGTGTTTTTATCGTTGCGTGCGGATTTGGATTTTACGGAAGGGTCCCGCCCTGGATCCGGAAGGTTTTCGTTTGTTTCGATCTCAAGCGCCCCGGAAAAATTCGTGCCTTTTTCCCGCCCAATTTCGTTAATTCTTGCTTAATTTAAAATATTTTAAAATTTTTTTGTAGTACCAACTGTAATGCTTTGACGTCAAAAAAAAAAAAAAAACTCTCAGCAAGGGAATAAAAAACTAAACACTCAACAGAAATTCTGTTTCCTATATATAAATGCATGGAACATTGTCTCTGACAATGTTCCATGCAGTGCTGCATGACAAGAAATAAAACTTTTTTTTTACCACTAAATACTCAGAAAACTACCCGAAAAAAACATGGGGTAGAAAGCTACCGTATGTTTGCAGTTACCCGTTTGGTAGCTGCAAACAGCCCCAGCATCCGGACCGCAGGACCCCACGGAGAAATTGTGAACAAGGACACGTATTAGAAAAAATAAACAGTGAATAAAGTTCGAAAAAAAATAAACAGCGGATTGATAGAGTTGAATAGAATTTCGTATAGTTTAATGTTCCTGCAGCTGGTTTTGAATTTTCTAGCATTCGAAAGAATCTATCGATATCTCAAATCAATTAATTTTCTCGTCTCCAATTTCTTGTTGTTCACTGGAAATAAAACAATTTCTAACTTTGAGTCAGCATTTTCTAATTACATGAGCTTTCAACATGTTTTTCAAAATACGGATAAAAAAACGGCTAATCCTTTATAATAACTTAATGATTCTGTTTGGTTGAAGCACTGGCTTCAGGCCGTCCGTTCGGCTTTGCCGGCGGCCGCTGGCGTCTATTTTGACGCTCTATCCCCCGTTTGTGTCTCGGAGGCCTTGGCGAATTCTCATTGAGGGGGGGACTTCCCGCCGATTTGTCCCCTTTGTAGGCCATGAGCGATCGACTTTGAAAGTGAGCAGAACGCGAATCCATTTGATATGAAAAGGGATCTACTTGCCCTTGGATACCACGCGGAGATAATTTTCTAAAAATCATAAAATACAAGACTAGAACCGCAACTCAATCCCTTCATTCTCAATAAAAACAGGTTAGAAAGAGCGCATAGTCTTCTTTTAACTGAATCAAAAAACTGTAAGACACATGATAAGACTAGCGCTAGAAGAATACTTTCACTTATTAATGATTATAATAAAATTCTACTGTTATATCAACTAGCTGTATAGTATATGAGATAACCATCTAACTTTTTTGGGGCATAATGCTTATGGACGCTTATGTATCTCAACAGCATGGGTGGCGCGTGAGCGCCACGGGGAGATCTAGCCCCCGGCACCGCAACCACTAGAACGTGGGTAAATTTTGAAATTCATGTTTGATTTTTTTCTTCTTCTTATTATTAATCTAACGCTCAATCTTAAAATCGGATTCCCTCCTTCATCACGATCGACCAAAAAATAGGCTCATTGGAAAGAAGAAAAGTACTGCGCAACTTTTTGAGGAGCCACCATTTAGGTTCTCGTTATTGATTTATTGATCAAAATAAATGAACAGCAAATAAAAACTTCTAACCGAATAACAGCAAGATGATAGCAAGACAGAAAAGATGTGGACCTAGTCTGAGACGGACATTATTGAACCATAAGGGTTCGGGATTTTAATTTGTCCAGCTGCCCACTGAGTAAAAATTTCTACCATATGATAATAATTTATTATACGTTGAACTAATTACACAGTACTGTTGCATTTTTTGGTCTGATAAAACGACAATTGAAAAATATCATACTCATAGCAATCGCCACTTTTTCAAATTTATAGTTGTTTCTTACACAGACAAATATAACTTCTACTTGAAAAAGTGTCGATTTCGCGCTTGTCAAAGATTGCTGTGAGTATGATTGTTTCAATAGTTATTTCAACAGACAAAAAAGTGCAACAGTACTGTGTAATTAGTTTAATGTATAAATTAATTATTATCATATTTTAGAACTTTTTATTCAGTGGGTAGCTGGACAAATCAAATACAAAATCCTATGGTGCAAATAATGTTCAACTCAGAATAGTTTACATCTTTTCTGTCTAAGCACACGCCCGAGGAGAAATCGCCCCTTTTTCTGCTCTAATCTTAGAGAATTTTTCAAGGCTAGTTACTATCGTTAACATTTGACATCTTTTGTTTTTGTTTTTGTATTAAATTTTAGAAATTTTAATTGTCACCGGTAATTCCAACTTAATATTTCTGTTTGGCTTCAACCTTTATGTTTAGAGCGAAATCAAACTGTTTTTTGCTACATTATTTTGCTGTATCAATAAAGTAATAATTTGCTTTTAAAATATGTGTATTGAAATTTATTAACAAAAAATCTTACAAAAGTGGTCCCAAATTGACAGTGACTAGAAATAGCAGAGTTAACATGCACACTGCTGCTGTTTTTTGGGTCATAGGTGAGCGAAAAAATCCATTCTTTTTTTGGTTAAGTGAAATATTTTCGGAAGTTAAGTTATGTTGCCGCAGTCGTTCATTCTAAACAAAAATTTTGTAAAAGATTTATAAACTAGTAATGTTTCCCACAGTTCCGTAGCTCCACTGTTAGGAGTTTTAGAGCAACCTCCGAAGCTTCGCCCTGTTTTGCGTTAATTTTATGAACAATTAAAATAGTGATGCTATAGATTATTTTATTAAAAACTATTTTTTTTAGAACTTATTGTAAACAATAAAAATAGTCCTACAAATACAGATAGAGTATTTTAAAATGAATTTACAGCCTAAATAAGCTAAAAATCTTTTTTTAAGGAATGGAGCTCCCTCCGCTTTAAATGGCCGGAGCTCCGGAGCATGATATTGAAAGGTAGGCATATCACTATTAAAACAAAGTGCTTCTGCTTTGGCTTACAGACACACAGACACTTTTATTGTTGTAATAAGTGCGATCAGCAGCGTGCCCAGGTTTGGGGGGGGCTGGAAAACACTCGAGGTTGGGGGCCGCCCCCCCCCCCCCCGAAATGGCGGCGAAGCCGGATCTTTTCAGCGGGGTAAAGGGGCAGAGCCCCTTGTCAGAGGGGTCCGAAGGGCAGAATGCCCCTCGGGGGAGAAAATTTTTAATTTAAGGCGTTAAAATACACTAGAAATTTTAATTCCAGATGATAATCAAAACAAAATTTAAGGTTTTTTTATTCCTATCTATTTAAAACATGTGTTTAAAACGTTAACAAAAGGTTAATGGTGTTTATAGTAGTTTGATTTAACATGCATGCCTTAACTATTGAACGGCAAAATCGATTTGAAATCGAAAAACTGAGATAAATTGTCAATTTAAACTACCCGCGAAACGGGGAAAATTTGGTTTTTTGACTATTAATATGCTTTTGGAAGGCATCAGGAAAGTTTCTGTATTAATATTTAAGAAAAAAAATTTTCTCTCTCGAAATTCAAAAAACGTAAGGGTCCCCCCCTTACGAAAAGATCCGGCTTCGCCGAATTTCGGGGGGGGGGGCGGTCGCCCCCCCCCCTGGGCACGCTGCTGATCGCACTTATTACAACAATAAAAGTGTCTGTGTGTCTGTAAGACAAAGCAGAAGCACTTTGTTTTAATAGTGATATGCCTACCTTTCAATATCATGCTCTGGAGCTCCGGCCATTTAAAGCGGAGGGAGCTCCATTCCTTAAAAAGAGATTTTTAGCTTATTTAGGCTGTAAATTCATTTTAAAATACTCTATCTGTATTTGTAGGGCTATTTTTATTGTTTACAATAAGTTCTAAAAAAATTAGTTTTTAATAAAATAATCTATAGCATCACTATTTTAATTGTTCATAAAATTAACGCAAAACAGGGCGAAGCTTCGGAGGTTGCTCTAAAGCTCCTAACAGCGGAGCTACGGAACTGCGGGAAACATTACTAGTTTATAAATCTTTTACAAAATTTTTGTTTAGAATGAACGACTGCGGCAACATAACTTAACTTCCGAAAATATTTCACTTAACCAAAAAAAGAATGGATTTTTTCGCTCACCTATGACCCAAAAAACAGCAGCAGTGTGTATGTTAACTCTGCTATTTCTAGTCACTGTCAATTTGGGACCACTTTTGTAAGATTTTTTGTTAATAAATTTCAATACACATATTTTAAAAGCAAATTATTACTTTATTGATACAGCAAAATAATGTAGCAAAAAACAGTTTGATTTGAACATAAAGGTTGAAGCCAAACAGAAATATTAATTTGGAATTACCGGTGACAATTAAAATTTCTAAAATTTAATACAAAAACAAAAGATGTCAATGTTAACGATAGTAACTAGCCTTGAAAAAATGCTCTAAGATTAGAGCAGAAAAAGGGGCGATTTCTCCTCGGGCGTGTGCTTAGACAGAAAAGATGTGAACTATTCTGAGTTGAACATTATTTGCACCATAGGAATTTGTATTTGATTTGTCCAGCTACCAACTGAATAAAAATTTCTAAAATATGATAATAATTTATTTATACATTGAACTAATTACACAGTACTGTTGCACTTTTTTGTCTGTTGAAATAACTATTGAAACAATCATACTCACAGCAATCTTTGACAAGCGCGAAATCGACACTTTTTCAAGTAGAAGTTATATTTGTCTGTGTAAGAAACAACTATAAATTTGAAAAAGTGGCAATTGCTATGAGTATGATTTTTTCAATTGTCGTTTTATCAGACTAAAAAATGCAACAGTACTGTGTAATTAGTTCAACGTATAAATAAATTATTATCATATGGTAGAAATTTTTACTCAGTGGGCAGCTGGACAAATTAAATACAAATTTCTTATGGTTCAAATAATGTCCATCTCAGACTAGTCCACATCTTTTCTGTCTTGCTATCATCTTGCTATTATTTTGCGGTTAGAAGTTTTTATTTTGCTATTTTTCAAGTTATTATTTTGATCAATAAATCAATAACAAGGACCTAAATGGTGGCTCCTAAGAAAGTTGCGTAATTCTTTCTTCTTTCCAATGAGCCCATGTTTATTTTTGATCAATCAGTAATGAAGTAGGAATATCGATTTTAAGAATTGAGCGTTAGATTAATAATAATAAGAAGAAAAAGGAGATGAACATTTATTTCAAAATTTACCCACGTTTTCTAATTATGGTTTGTGCGGTGCCGGGGGCTAAATCTCCCCGTGGCGCTCACGCGCCACCCATGCTAGTATTGATACATAAGCGTCCATAAGTTTGAGGCTTATGCCCCAAAAAGTTAGATGGTTATCTCATATACTATACAGCTAGTTGATATAACAGTAGAATTTTATTATAATCATTAATAAGTGAAAGTATTCTTCTAGCGTAGTCGTATCATGTGTCTTACAGTTTTTTGATTGAGTTGAAGGGATATGCGCTCTTCACCTGTTTTTGATTGAGATGAAGGGATTGAGTTGCGGTTCTAGTCTTGTATTTTATGATTTTTAGAAAATTATCTCCGCGTGGTATCCAAGGGCAAGTAGATCCCTTTTCATATCAAATGGATTCGCGTTCTGCTCACTTTCAAAGTCGATCGCTCATGGCCTACAAAGGGGACGAATCGGCAGAAATCCCTCAATCAAGAGTCGCCAAGGCCTCCAGACACAAACGGGGGATGGAGCGTCAAAATGACACCACGGCCGCCGACGACAGAACGGACTGCATAGACAGATACTTCAACCAAACAGAATCATTAAGGTAAACGAATTATAAAGGATTAACCATTTTTTTATCCGTATTTTGACTTTCGTGTTGAAAGCTCATGTGACTAGAAAATGCTGCTTCAAAGTTAGAAATTGTTTTATTTTAGTGAAAACAAGCAATAAAAACAAAATTAATTGATTTGAGATCGATGGGTTCTTCTCGAATGCTAGAAAATTCAAAACCAGTTGCAGGAATACGAGTCAATTTGATACTTTATTAGACTCTATCAATCCGCTGTTTATTTTTTTCAAACTTTATTCACTGTTTATTTTTTCTAATCCATGTACTGTTAGCGGTATTCCATGCAGTATTGCATTGCAGATGCTGCTACTGTTTGCAGCTACCAAACGGGTAGCTGCAAACATAGGGTAGCTTTCTACCCCATGTAACTTTCGGGTAGCTTTCTGAGTATTAGTGGTAAAGAAGTTTTATTTCTTGTCATGCAGCACTGCATGGAACATTGTCAGAGACAATGTTCCATGCATTTATATATAGGAAACAGAATTTCTGTTGAGTGTTTAGTTTCTTATTCCTTGCTGAGAGTTTTTTTTTTTTTTTTTTTTGACGTCAAACATTACAGTTGGTACTACAAAAAAATTTTAAAATATTTTAGATTAAGCAAAGAATTAACGAATTGGGCGGAAAGGCACGAGTTTTTCCGGGCCGCTGGTGATTGGAACAAACGAAAACCTTCCGGATTCAGGGCGGACCCTTCCGTAAAATCCAAATCCGCACGCAACGATAAAAACATAAAAGTGCGGGACGGATCTTTCAAAGCTCAACAGCCGCTGAGGGCAATTCAGAACGCAGCCCCGCCTCAACTCCCGGAATTCATAGGGCCAGTACGCATGTGGGACACCGCGGAAGGAACGGTAAACGAACAAACATTGTAAGTTTTTTTTTTGGTTTATTGATTACTTTTGATTTTTGTTGATAGTGCAATTATTTTGTAGTTTTATTTTATTAAAAATACTTATCATTTTTGGTTTAGGGAGAAAGACGGCAGCAACCCGTTAGAACCCAGAAAGGATTATTCCCTGGAACTTTATACGTCGTCCATGTTTGACACGAGATACAAAGACCTTATCGAGGCGATACAAAGACGAGACGATACATTTTATCTGGTTTCTTTTCGAAGGGTAGGTGTTCAAATCCGTCTTTTTTTAAAGAAACAAGTTTCAAAAACAATTTTGAGAACAGTGTTTGGAGAAATGAGATTTTTGTTAATTGCCAAATAATATAAGCATGCAGCTTAATTTTTGTTGGAACGTATTCTTATTAGAGAAGTTGTTTTCTGTTGTACTTTTAGAATCACAAATGTGTATTTTCTTTTTATACAAGGCACACTATTTTGTTTGACGAGAAAGTAGTGTGCTTGCAATGTATAAAAGATTTTTTTGTAATGGAGTTTCTAAGAGGGAATTAAGGCTCTCTAATTTAGGATTCGAATATTATGCCCTCTGATTCGAATCCGAATTCGAATTGGGGGGTAAATTTTTAAAACTAAAAACTAAAAAAAAGATTTTATATTTATTTGTATATCATTACAAAATCGGGAAAAACAAAAACTATATAGTAGGGTAGAAATGTAATAGAAACAAAAATCCGCATTGACAGATTTTCTGCTTTTTCCAATATTTCGTGGATGCTGATTTTGAAAGCCAGAAAATAAAACATTTTAATTTTAATTTGTTTTCAAAAAAAAAAAATTGCTGAGTAGAAGTAGCAGTAGTACAAGTTATTATCATTGGCGGTCAAATCATTTTGTTACGTCTATCTACTCTTAGGTTTTGTAGCGGTTGTGTTTTCAATTTTAAAACCAAAAAGTCATTTTTAAATACAAGCGCGTTAATGTAATGTTCACGTTCTTTAATCGTGTAGAGAAGGCACCGTATGATACGAAATATTAAATTGTCAATAATTGTAAATAGCTAATATGTTGGACAAATATTGCCGAGCATTAGATCAATAAATGAAGCTCTAGTTTTTCGAAAATTTCTATGGCCGAATATTTATATCTTAATATTTGCTCAACTCGCTATTTTGCTAACTCAACGTGCCAGGTAGTCTCGATAGTTCGCATTAACTGGCCATTTATACTTGTTTGCATTGTTGTAATTTGTAATATTTGCGAAGAGTGGACCATTCTTTCAACAAATTAATTATAATTTCATTAGGATTTTGTTTTTACTTTTACTCCAAAAGTTCTGGTGTTATTGAAATTTATACTTAAAAATTAATTTTATTCTCTAAATTTACAAGATGATCATGTCTCTGTTTGGATATATACAGATATGTGCACGGTCTAAAAATTCCCCCCACATTATTGGAGGATTTCCCCCCCCCCGCGGAAAAATGAATAGGTACTCAAAAATCATGACGCCATTTTTTAATTTTTATGAAGCCATCATCGGGAAATTTTTGCAGTTTTTAGCCTATTTCAATGCATTTTAAGCTATTTTAGACTTATTTTTACCTTATTTTCTTTTTTTTGTCCTTTTTTTCCTTTTTCCTTCTTTTTTTCTACTTTTTTCTCTTTTTTTCTTTCTTCCCTGCTTACCCACCCCCCGTTTTACTACTCCCACCCGTTTCAAAAAAGTTGCCTCCCTTGCCCCCCCCCGTTTTGGAATTGCCCTCTTCCCCCAATAAAACCCCGGGGGGCATTGCACAGGTCTGTATATATATCAAGCGCCTATATAGGATTTGACCTAGGGGGCGGTCGGCCAATGTCTCTCGGCGGGGGGTTACAGCGCCGTATCTGCGCCTCGTAGCAGCGCAAAGCTGACGTCGGCCGGGGGTTTGGGGGTGTCCCCCCGACCGTCAGAGGCGAAAATTTTTTATATATGCAATAAAAACTGCTTGGAAATTTTTTTCACCGATTCAAATGGTCACCACAGATTCACTTCTGTTTTTATAACCCAGTTTCTACACAATTTGTTACTGTAGTAGCAACACCAAGCTGACGCAAAGCGGCTGCTGGGGATTCAGAGGCGAAATTTTTTTGAAATATGCACTAAAAACTGCTTAAAAATTGTCTCCAGCAATTTAAATGGTCATAGTTTTACTTTTATTTATATAACCTAATTCCTACACAATTTGTTTCTTACTATAGTATCCGCGAAACGTTAGCCAAGGGGTTTGGGGGTGTCCCCCCAGCGGCTGGAGGCAAAATTTTTTTAAATATGCACTAAAAACTGCTAAAAAATTGTCTCCAGCGATTCGGTCGTAGTTTTACTTCTGTTTCTATAACTTAATGTCTGATCATTTTGTTTGTTACTGTAGTAGCAGCACCAAGCCGACGCAAAGCGTCGGTCGGTGGGTGGACTAGAGGTTGTTCTCCCAGCTGCCGGAGGTGAAATTTTTTAAAATAATTTTTAACTTAATTCCTAAGCAATTTGTTTGTTACATACTTTAAATTAATATGATGTTTAAATTTGTACTGTATCCCAAAAAGGTTGTTGCCTAATTCTATTAAGAAACAATCTTGTTTAAACATAAATAATTGCATAATTTATTTAAAAATATATGCGCGACTGCAATGAGTTTGTAATTTATGAGCAAACGGTGCGGTTGAATATAAAAAAAGATAAATACATTGCATATTTTACCTTCCCGCTAAGCGGGGAAAATTTTTATATTGTTTAATTTTAAGCACTTTAGACGCATTGCCTTTTTATAACCTGAAAATAAAAAAGTAAGGGGGACCCTTACAAAAAATGGCTGGCTTCGCCAGCTAAGGGGGGGCTGACCGCCCCCCCCCCCCCCCCCCCCTATATATAAATATATATATATATATTATACAGACCTGTGCACGGTTTGGAGGATTTGCCCCCCCCCCCCGTTTCTTGCCCCCCCCCCCGCTCAAAAAAAAAAAATTACCCTAAAATTATGACCCCATTTTTGATCTATGATGACGTCATCATCTCGAATTTTTGCAGTTTTTAGCCTATTTCAATGTATTAGGGCATTTTAGATTTCTTCTTTTCTTTATTATCGCTTTTTTTGTCCCTTTTTCCCTTTCCCTTCTTTTTTCTCCTTTTTCTTCTTTTTTTTCTTCCCCCTGCTTGCTTCCCCAGTTTTATTGCCCACCCCCGTTTCAAAAAAGTTCCCCCCGTGCCCCCCATTTTTTGGGACTCCCCGTTTTAACCCCTCGGGGGCAATGCACAGGTCTGTCTTTTCTCTCCAATATCATGCTCCGGAGCTCCGCCTTTTAAATAAGCTATTTTAAGCTTATTTAAGCTTAAATCGTTTAAAATTACTCTTTCTGTGTTTTTAAGACTATATTTATAGCGTTTTAAATAAGTTTTGAAAAAAATTAATTTACAAAAAATTTTTAACAAAATCTATGTCTTCTCACTTTGAAATATTCATAATTTAGTACTAAAATCGGCGGATTTAAAGCTATCGCTATCTCGCTATCTGCATATTCTCGTATCTTGCCTAATGTTATTAGTACAATAATTTTAATAAACAAGTACTATACATAAATCAAAATAATCATAATTGGTTGGTTTGTATATATATTTATATACTTTTCTCCTTCTTAAAATTTCCAGCCGCCTATAGCAATTGCTATGTACATATGTAACTTTTCTTCCATATGTACATATGGAAATGCTGCTCATCTGCTTTGGGGGTTTACAGTGTGAGTGTGGCCAGAGAGTCTAAAAGGTCTCTAAATCTTTTTTTGTGAAATCCAGGCTCTGCCAATGTTGCCCTGCTCTTCTCATGTCTAATTTTTAGCTTGAGAAACATGTTTTTTACCGCTGAAAACATTGAATAATATGTTATTAGGCCAAATTTTGTGTCTTATACAGCTTTATCTATGTTTATCCCTCCTTTTTTTAACCTTTTAAAAATTAGAGGGGGCAGAGCCCCTCTCCCCCTGCCCCGAAATTTTTTTTGTTACTAAAAGCAGCCCCCTCCAAAAAAAAAAGAAACCCTGGGTATATACGTCCCTGCCCGCAGCAGAATCCCCAAATTTTTACCCACCCTTGCCGAACCAAAACGGTGGACCTAACTAAACCCCCTCCACCTCCTTCCGCTTGGACGGATATTCCCATAGTTATCGTCGGTATATAGTAAGACTAAAAGCAAAGCAGCTCTAAAATAATAAAGGAATACTAACTGTGCTGCCCTTTTTCTATGTAATGACTTGCCTGAGCTTCGAGTAAAGTAAATAAGCAAACTAATAAATGCCACAAAAATTTGTAAACAAACTGCCATGCAGGAACGTCACTTGGTTGTTATGAACGCCTGTTAGGGCTAAAAATAAGCTGGTTATAAATTTTATGACAGACTTTTATTTTGTACTGCTTTTTATCGTAATATAACACGCAGCACTTTGCAAGCAACATACGCCGCTCTGTTCTTTTTTTTAATTATAGATATGTTTAAATAAATAGTTAAATAAAGCAAGAAATTATTGTCATTTAATTAAATTGTATCAATTTGTGTGTTGGAAAACTAGTGTGAGCGATGTGTAAGCGTGGTGAAGCACCATATGGCGCTGAAAGTGTGAGAGCACACAGACATAGTATTTACCTACGCATAATAAAACAATTTTCTCTTTGAATTGGATGTGAAAGTTAAACGCTTAAATCGATGCCGTTTCCCTTAACGGCAAAAAAGAGGGGTTAAAGTGGAAGAAAATTCAAAAAATTTGGATAGTTTTGTTTTATGATTAATTTCATTAAAACTTATAAATAAATATTACTAATTGTGTAATTTATTTTGGAGTAAAAAGTTATTAACTATAAAAAAATTTTAATCAGTTCAGGGATGTAACCAGGGGCAGGGGGGCGGACGCGACCGTCCCCCCCCCCCCCCGAAATGGTAGGACGGGGGAAAATTTTCCACCCAAATAGTCGCCAGATAGTAAAATTTGGGGGTTTTAGAGGCCAAAAATTCAAAATTTTTTAGCGCCTCGCTAATCGCTCGGTTCTAACCTTTCCTACAAGAGAAATCGTTTTGGTACCACAATTGACCCCCAAAAAGCAAAAAAAATTTCCGCTCGGCTTTCCTCCGCGGTCAAGTTCCATACTATGCGTATGCCTATTGCTTGCCATTTATATTGCTTAATGTTTTGAAAAAAGTACAATAATTTTAATACGATAAACAATCATATTTGGTTGATTTGTGTATAATATACCTTACCCCTTCTTAAAATTTCCAGCCGCCTGCAACAATGGTTTGGTATTTTTTCATCTGAGTATACCCAAAAAAACGATGCTGCTCTTCTGATTTGGTGTACAGTGTGGGTGTGGCCATGGTGTTTTTAAGGTCTCTAAATATGTTTTTTGTGAAATCCAAGCTCTACTAATGTAATTTTTAACTAAGAAAACATCTTTTTACAGCTAAAAACATTAGATAATACGTTATTAGGCCAAAAACAGTGTAGTTTTATACAGCTTTTATTTACATTTATCCGTGCTTTTTTAACCTTTTAGAAATTTAAGGGTTATTTTTGCCCCCAAAAAAAAAAAAATTTTGGGGTGGGGGCTCCCCGAAATTTCTTTTTGTACTGAAATACCGCCACCTTCCCCAAAAAAATGAAACCCTGGGTACGTCTCTGGCTGCAGTGCAAGATATTTTGACTTTAACATACAGAGAACTTTCAGCCACTGAGTGCTCTACCCAATGTTTATATAATACATTATATATATAATATGTGTGGGTGGATGAGCAGAGAGAGGAGGGCGGAGAGGTTATATATAGGGTATCTGACTTAATTTCGGCCAGGCCTTCATTTCGGCCACCAATTTAGGGGTGTTAGAAAATTGGTTTATTTTTAAAACCGAAAAGAACTAGCACAAAAGTAACTGGATGAATGTTGAATAAAGTGCTTTTGCAAAAAATTTTTATTTTTGTTATTCTGTGTTCTGCATTATCAACAGTGAATTCTTCGTGATTTTCTTAATTTTTGCTTTCTATTTAAAGAACAATGCCTAATGATAAATTTGCAACCTTTAAAAAATTTTATTGTTCATTTTAGCAATAGTTATAGCCAGTTTTTTTTAGATGGCCTAAGTTTATGGCTGGCGCCTTAATTTTGGCCACTATAAAAATAAAACTTTAAACCTCCACTGATCTTTAAGTGTAACGAAAATTTTTAAAATTTTTCACTGGAATAACAAAAATAGGTAAAGTTTGATTTTTAAACCAAATTTTGTGTCGATTAGACAAACCAGAAAAAACTTATCCAAAAAAAATAAAAAAGGTGGCCCAAACTCGGTCAGCTGCGCCTCCACCCCCGCCAATTGCAAATTGTTGATATAAAAATTATTTTTAGTAGCCCTAAAACGCATCTTAAAATTTTTATTTACTAACCAACCGTATATGCAGCTCAGGCAGGCTATTAACTTCTGCTATAACCATATTTTAGGGGGAAGGACGTTGATTTTTAAAAAAATTTGAGATATTCATTCATTGATTGTTTTAAGAGAGCGTTCACGCTTCATATATATTATAGCTATTGTAGGCTCTTTGGGTTATATACCTTCAATCTAAAATGCACGGGAGAGAAGGCAGCATCCCTCCCCCTCCCCCTTCCCCCCCCCCTAAATCCGGCGAAGTCTGATATTATTTTTTTTGGATTATCAGAGAGAAAAAAATTTTAATATTAATTAGAAAACTTGCCTGATAGGTTTTAAAAGCATAATAAATAGTCAAAAAACCAAATTTTTCTCCGCTTCGTAGGCAGTCTAAAATAATAATTTATCTGAGTTTTTTTAATTTCAATCGGTTATGTATGCCATAAAAAATTAAACTTTAATTAACGTTTTATAGATATTTTAAATTTAAAGCGATAAAATACCTTTAATTTTTGTAATAATTATCAGCTGAAAATAAATTGCCTAGTTTGTTTTGGCGCCTTTAATTAAAAATTTTCTCCCACAATCAGGAGTTTGTGCTTAGCTCCAACCCCCCCCCCCTTCGACACAAGAGGCTCTGCCCTTTGACCTCGCTGGGGGCTATCGCCCATCAGACAACCATTTCTGAGGTCTTTGAGTCTCCCCTTCAGGGTTATTATATATATCCCCTCTTTCCAGACCCCCCTGAAATAAAATCTTGGGCACTCCACTGTTAATAATTGGAATTTTTTCGCGCAGCTGCAGATGTTTTATGCCATACATAGGCACGGGGGGTTAAA
>JASAMX010008143.1:0-33534 GCA_030248175.1 Microlaimidae sp. YZB2_3 | reverse complement strand
TATGCAAAGGCCATTTGATTTGTATAGTCAAAAATTATTCCGAATTATATTAATAATGATTTTAAAATCCTTAAATTTATATGCATTTTAATTTACTGAAATGAAAATTAACTCTCAATTCCTTAAAAGTTCGACTGCTGCGAATTTTGCTTACAGAGTACTTTTAAACAGACCTGTGCACTGCCCCCCCCGGGGTTAAAATGGGGGGGGGAAGGCAATTCCAAAATGGGGGGGCATGGGGGGCAACTTTTTTGAAATGGGGGGGGGGGCAAGCAGGGGAGAAAGAAAAAAAAAGAAAAAAAGGAGACAAAAAGAAGGGAAAAAGGGACAAAAAAGCGAAAATAAGGTAAAAACGGTCTAAAATGGCTTAAATTACATTGAAATAGGTTAAAAACTGCAAAAAATTCGCAATGATGGCGTCATTATAGGTCAAAAATGGCGTCATAATTTTAGGGTACTTTTTCATTTTTTGGCGGGGGGGGGGGCAATAAAACGGAGGGGGGCAAATCCTCCAATAAAACGGGGGGGGGGCATTTCCAGACTGTGCACAGGTCTGTTTTAAATTCATCTATAAGCGACAATAAAAGCAGCAACCAGGCATTCCAGAACAAAAAAACTTAAATGAACATAATTGATTGCATGAATTATTTTACAGTGTGATAAAAATTTTCTTAATTTGATGAATAAAAAGTTTTAAAGCAGTTTTAAAATTAAATTTTAATAGCTAAAAATATTTACATACAGACAGAATCAATATTGCATCAACACAATAAGTCGTGTTGCATGGATACAAATTTTTCATTAAACCAAGTAAAAAAACTAAGAAAATCAATTTAAATCTTTTCCCATTTCTGAATTAAGTTTTTAGTTATAATGCATTTACTAAGTATTTATTTTAAACTTATTAAAAAGCATTATTTTCTTACCAGTCGTTTTTTAAAGCAGATCGGTGTTGTGAAAAAAATTAAATTGAAATACAAACAGCCGGTTGGTCTTAGGAAAAATACAATGCGCTATGAAATTTACTTTTTACAAACACAAAAATTACTTCTTAAGTTTTTAACCTTATAAAGTAGTTCAAAACCAAAAAAATATTCAAAACTTTTAACATTAATATTAATTCCCTATCACAAAACAAACCTACTTTTTTCCGCCCCGGTAATATTTTACAAATCTATATGTTTTACCCTAATTCATTAAAATTCCCAAAAACGTAAGTATCAGTTAATAAGATTCAAATTTTTTACATTTTAATTTATATGCTACTATTAAAACATTTTTTTATTTTTTAAATAACATAATATAATTGTTATACCATAATAAATGTGATTGTTTGACGCCTCTTTTCTATTTTCTCAAAGGGTTACAATAATTGTGACAAAAATACCCATGTCAAAAAAAACCCGGAAGGTTTTATTTTTTTTAATATTGAACAAAATACCCAAATAAGTATATAAACATAAAAGAATTTGATCTGTAAATTACAAAAATATGTTTATTTTCTGTAAAATTTGTGTATTTCTTGAGATATTTGCGTTTTCAGACAGTCCTTCAGTCCGGCTTTTACCCCATTGATTTCCATCCGCCCGGGTGGTCCGGCTTTTACCCATACCCCTGAATTGCAAAAATGCCCATATTGTGTGGTGTGTGCAGCGGTGTGCTGCATTGCAAATGTTATTTTTTTAGATGACGAACTGTGCAGTGACTCGTTTCCAATGAAAATCAGTAATGATGTAATTTATGAATTCACTGGAAAATTTGTTACCAGAAAAATAGGCGATGTGGAATTAGAAGGTTTGTATTTTACTTCTTTTTTATTTACGTTTGTTTAATAATAAAAAAATAAGATATTATGTAACTCTATAAAATACAGAAAGCTAATTTTACCATTAAATTCTAAAAAATACTAGTTTTTTTACTTATTATAGATGAAAGAAGGAGAGCGGTGCACACCTACCTACTTAGCTAGCGTCTAAAACCTCCTGTAGAAAAAAATCTGGCTGCCTTTCCCCATAATTTCCGAATTTTTTAAACACTGACTCCCCTCTACAATTTGAATATCACCAATGAATGACCTCAATCAATGAATCCCTTCGAGAAACGTATTGTTTTTTTTTAAAAAATTCAACAAAAACGTACATTGTTTAAACAAATTAGTATTCATACACCTTTTTTATACATAAACACTGTGTATAAAAAGTACTTGTAGTATTATATTGAAAACTACAATATTAAGTAATGGTTTAAAAGTTTTTTGTTTTGAATAAGAACACCTTGTTCTTCTGACCCCCCTCTGGAGTTCAAATGTTTCCACGGTTCAACTCGACCCCTCCCCCTCATAAAAAAACCGTAAAGGTCCTCCTGGGGTTTTACTGTGAGGGGCAATTCCAAAACGCAGACCCCACCATACCCCCCTTTTTCATCTATGGCTCCATAGTTGAGAATTGGAGCATCCTGTAGCTTTGTAGGAAGTAACTATTTTTTCTTTCTGTTGGCCCCAGTTGGTGCCAACCAGGGCTTTGAGAATGTTATTTCGCCTAATTGCTTTGTTGTTTATGTTGGTGGCATGGTTATTCAATGTTAGTTTTGGATTGAAAGTTACACCCAGGATTTTGGGGTTTTTGTTTAGCGGCAAAAGTTTGTTGTTTATGGTCACCTTTGAGTGGTAGTTAAATTCTTGTGATGAAGAGGAAAAGATGGTAACTGTTGACTTTTCTGTTGATAGTTTGAAGTAATTTTTATCCAGATATTGATTTAAAATGTTGAGGTAGTAGGTGAGATGGAGTTCCATTTCAGTAATTTAGTTTCCAGTGGAGTAAACTGTGGTATCGTCAGCATAGACTATTTTGACATTAGTTGGTGGTGGTAGATCTGAAATATAGAAATTAAAGAAATTGGTGAGATTAGGAAGCCTGTTTGAACTATCCTGGCTTTGGAGGCGGAGTCTCTGAAAATTGTTTTGCTGGTTCTGCTTTTAAGGTAACCACTTAGCCGTCTGATGTAGGCTGGTAGGCTGGAAGTGTGCTGTTGGCTATCTTGGTTATTAGAATATCAATGCTGATTGTGTCAAATGCCTTGGTTAGATCCAGGGCGGATGCTATTGTTCGTTTGGGTGGAGCTTTTTGGTTGAATCCGGTGGCTTCTGTAGGTGGTTGTTAATTGGAAGAAGGGAATTGTTAATTGGAATGTTTGGGTTTGAATCCATGCTTATCTGAGTGTTGGCTTATATGTCGGAGAAGGAATTTCAAGGTGGAATTGCTGCTTACTGCTTCCTAAGAATTTCTCACATAGCTGGGCAGAGAAGAGAAATTGGACTATAGGAGGTTGAGAGGTTAAGATCCTTTCCTGAATTTATGCAGTGGTATTATGAGTGAAGTTTTCCAGATGTTTGGTATGCTATTTGTTTTAAATGAAAGATTGAACAGATCAGTTAGGTATTTAATTCTGAGAGGACCAAGGTTTTTGAGGTGAAATATAGTTAGATTGTCTGGGCCAAAAGCTTTTGAATTGTTTGCTGTTTTTATCGATTTTTCGACCTCTGGCTCTGCGGTTGTAATTTCGGCTGCATCCTGGTTAAGTTTTTGTAATATTTCTGTAAAATTTGCTGTTTTCTTTTGGGGTTTTGAAAGGTTTATTCGGTGTGAATTGTTTGATGAATTTGTTGGCCTTTTCTAAAAAGTTGTTGATTTAAGTTCCATTAAAATTTATAGCTGAATTTGGTGAAGGTGAGGGTTTATTGTCCATTGATTTTATTGTTTTCCAGAGTTTTGTTGGGTTGGCTTTGTGGCTGAAGTTTTCCAAAAAAAGAGTGCCATTTTTTGGTGGCATTGGAGCAAATTTGGTTGTGAATATTGTTGTTGAGCTCTTGTATCTGGGCGGAGTGTGGGTTGGTTCGGCAAAGTGTATCACGCTTTTTGATGAGCTGATTTGTTTCTGGAGTTAGGTTGGGCTGAAAATTTTTGTGACAACCGGCAGGGATGTTGTGCGCGGAAGGTTTGTTTAAGATTGATCTAAACTTTAAAGATTGATCTGAGCTTTGTTTCTTTTTTTGTTACGTTTTATTGTAGTAATTTATTGTAGTATTATTTCTACTAATATTTATATTCTAGAGTATTTAAGGTAAAATTTAATTTATTTAATTGGGGGCTGGGAGCACTGTATTAATAAACCCATAAGGTTTACTTTAACACCAAAGGGGTATGTGGTCTTATTGCATGTTAAATTATGCCTTCCCTACTCCTGCGTTTTTGCAAATATAATAATAAATAAATAAATAAACATTTTTTTTATCTCTTTTGACTTTTTTGGTTTGGGGGTGTTGGATAATTTTGTTTCTATTTCATTTCTGTAGCTCGGTCCAATTGGCTTTGTTGAGATTTGTGAAAATTTTCCTGGTTATTGGAGCTATTGTCGAAGTAGTTTAGATGTTAACGATTATATTTAGGTAGTCCAAGCTTAAAGTCGTTTGTGTATACCAGTCTGTTGAGGTGAGGAGTGAATCTGAAACTAAGGAGATATCGGGTGATGTTGGGTTTTCATTAGATGGAATGCGTTTTGGAGTGTTTTTGTTTAGTGATGCCATATTCGAGTTGTTGATGATGTTTGCAATGCAATGTAATCTCCTCTGGCGTCGGTGAGGCTTGAGTGCCAGGGGGGATTGGGGGATTAATCCCCCCCTCAAATTCTGGGAAGGTAAAAAATTTTGTAAGGGTCCCCCAATAGGTTTTTTTTAAAAAATTAGAAAAAAAAATTTTTTTTCCAAATCACTTTACAATGTATCAAAGCTATCCAAAATGCATTGTTTAGAGTGATTTAGTGTTGTGTTTTCAGTGGCGATGTACACAAAAGGATTCCACAACAGTAGTTTATTTGCTAACAGGAACAGATAAACAGCAGCAGTAGCAAGTAGCACAAGGCAAAGCACAAAGAAAGTCAAATATACACAATAATTAGGAGCTAACAGGCCCCGTTTATATACCAGCAAAGCATGCTTCCAGAAGTTTCTAGAAAGTTCTTAGCCAATGAGCATTAGGTAATATGACCTCACTTTCCAGAATGTTCTAGAAGGTTCTACAGTACATACAATCTTAGGAAAACATTTTACTTATATACTCAAAATAATTTTGAAACACAAAGTCACTGAGTTTCCTGAATATACATAACAGCTATACCTAGGGACTCATGGCATGCATAGGTACATCAGCAAGCTAAAAAGCACTTACCCTATATCTATTAGGTTTTATCACTGTAGTTTATATCAAAGTATTAGCAGTTTGTAAAGTACCTTAACATTTAGGTTCATAAAAGATCTTAGTTATAAAAAAGAAATTATTTACATTTCAAAACATTAGTGCAGTGAGTTTAAAAATATTGTATTTTTATTTTGTATAAATATTTGCATAAAATTTTTAGAAAACGTTTTTTTATAATTAAAATGGTAATAAAATACCAAAAACTATTTTATTTTATATTTTTATTTTGTTGTATTTATTAAAAAAAGAGAAAATAAATAAAGATTAGGTACTTAAATTTAGGTTTCTTGGTGCCTTTTAAGAGCTTAAAATTAAAAAAATTTCCCACCCCAGGGGGGCATTCTGCCCCCTGGGACCTCCCTGACAAGGGGCTCCGCCCCTTGACCTCGCCGGGGGGCTCCCGCCCTCCAGACCCCCCTTGTGGACACCTATAAAGCACCTTCCTGAAAATCCCCCCTCAATTGAAATCCTGGCTACGGCCCTGAGAGGCCAACCATGGTGTGCGTTGATATCTCCTAGTAGAATGCTATCCTGATTATTGAGGGGATGGTTGATGTTTGGTAGTTGGCGTTGCAAGAGCTGGAAGGAGGAATATAAATGTTGAAGATTGAAAGATTCGAATTGTTGAGAAGTATTTGTAGGCCAAGAATTTCTGCATGGGGGGTCATTTTGTTGTATATCCAAAGTTTTGAAGTTGATAGAGTGATGGACAGCAGACCGCCCCCATTGGAATCCCCATCTTTCCTGAGTGTTCTGTAATTTGCGATTTAGGGGTCTTTAGATTTACTAGAAAGTTTTGACTCTTAAATAGCAGCGATATGAATGTTGTTTTCGACAAAAAAGTTTGTGAGCTCTTGTATTTTGTTAAAAATTTCATTGGCGTTGAATTGCAAAATGTTTATAGTAGAGTTTTTAGTGGTAGTAGACGGTTGAGTAGATGATGTGCATCTGTTACAGAGAAAATTTTGGTTATAGTTTTTTAGACTGATTAGATTGAAGAATTTTAGGTGTAACCAATTTTTACATTTGTTGCACTGGACACTATTTCTGTTAACATTTTTGCCGCAGTGCGCGCACAGAAAAAAATTTTAAGCGGGCCAGGGTTGGGATGGGATGAATGTCCACGGACATCGCCATCAGTAACTGTGGCAGCCAAGATGGCTGCCGCTTAGCAGGAAAAAATGGATGCAGTCAGGCACGAAGTGGAAACCTTGTGCTCTGGAAAAATATTTCACGGTATTGGCCTTCCCTTCCTGGATAAATCCATTCCGGTTCGGGGAAAGTGGCTGCGTAGAAGCTCCGTCGCTGACTCCAAAAATAATATTAAAAAAACACGAAATTTAAATAATAAAAGGTCTAATATGGCTTAAAATGCATTGAAATAAGCTTAAAATTGCAATAATTTCACCGTAATGGCGTTATAATAGGTCAAAAATGGCGCCAAAAGTTTTGGGTACTTTTTCATTTTTGGGTGGGGAGAAGGCAATAAAACGGGAAGTGGGCACAGCCACTGATATTATGGGGGAGCATTTCCAGACCTTGCATAAGTCTGAATATTAATTTTGCTATAAAAAACACTTAGGTGCCAATGCGTCAGCCGAAGAGGCCGCCGAGGACATAGAAGAAGCTACGGAGTCCGGTGTAGACATTATCCTCAACCACCAACTGGTCCAAATGGATTTGTACAAAGACAAGAAGATCTTCGCCGATTTCATCAAGACCTATATGAAAAAGTATATAACTCTTGCTTAACTGTTAGCCTTCCATATGAACACAAAATTCCAAAATGGTAAATTATATACATGATGAACCTAAAGTGTATGGTCCTGACCAGGGGCGTAGCCAGGATTTCGGAAAGGGGGGGGTTGTACTCCATACAAATTTTTCGAAAGGGGGGGGTTGTAGGGGGTTGTACTACAAATTTTTAAAATACCGTAAAAAAGACATTAAAAAAGGGTAAAACTTTTTGCGCTTCGCGCTAGGTGATTCTTTTTGTTGTTATTTGCATTGTTTTTTTAAGTTAAACTTGAAAAATTTCCAGTTTAAAAAGGTATAACATTGAAAATCGTGCGATAGCACGAAAAAATTTTCTAAAATTGTCTTTAAAATTCATTAAAATTCATCACTTAAATGTTGTAAAAAGGTATATAAATGTCGAGCGCTGAGCGGAGCGAAGCGCGAGGAAATTTTTTAAAATTATACTCTTCGGAACCCCAAATTTTTACCTCCGCCAACCCAAAAGGGGGGGGTTGCCACCCCTACAACCCCCCCCCCCTGGCTACGCCCTTGGTCCTGACCATTCTCTTCCTAAGGCATAAACTATCTAAGAACTAACCCCTGTAGTAATTCAGTAGCCTTCTCGAGATTTCATTTGGGAAGGGAAGGGACAATCTGGGGAGGGTAAAAATTAAAATTTTTAATTTAAGATTGAACACCACTGTTCGATTTTAGCGGCACATCTTTTCTAATTATTTTTTTACTAAAATAATTTGACCTGCTGATTCAATTTTTGACACTTATTTTTCTTTTAAAAATCGTTATCTTCCACTATCATCAAATGTATGACTATGACGCCAAAAAAATGCATGTCAAAGATATAATACATTAATCAAATTCATTCCCAAAACTATTCTATTTTTTATTTCCAATTTAACTTATCTTGAATAATGAGTACTTTTTTTAAATAAAAACCCATAAATTAAAAAAAATTTGACGTTAAAAGTAAGGTCCCAATGAGACTCGAACCTGCAGTTCGGAGGTTCCGAGTCCGACGTTCTGATCACTCAGCCACTGAGCTATCTAAGGGATCTATCTCTGCTGAAAGCTGAATTTAAAAAGACGATTCAATTTGTGATTTTTCGGCATCAAATTAAAAAAATTTAAACGAAAATCAAAAAATTCGATTCATTCACATTTTGATGACAGTTTTGAAATAGTTATACAAGTTTAAACCATACTTTGAATCGCATTTAATCAAAAAACTAATTAAAGATTTTTTTATTTGCATTTTTTAAAGAAAAATATCGATTTTTTAACTTTTTAAAATTTTGAATTACAACATCCAAAAGTTTAACCCTATTTTTCTTTAACTTTCTACAAAATTGCAGCAAAAACTTAATGAATCAAAGTTTTTAAATGGCCAAAAACTGTTTTTGAGCTTTAAATTCATAAACTATATCTCAAAATAGAACAGCCGTTACACAATGAAATTATTACCGTTGGATACATCCTAATCGGAGCTTTCCATATCACTATAGTTTTGTCAGACAAAAACTAATATTTAACTTTAAGCAAAAATCGTCATAACTGTGGTGTTCTACCTTAAGGCACTAAAACACTAAAAAAAATGATTCCCTCCCTCGTCTAAAATTTGGGGGTCTCACTCAACTTTAAAAATGGGGGTATCTTAGCGTATACCTTAAGCAAATTTTAGGGACCCCCTCCAATATAGGCGCGATCATAGGCAGGCATGGAAGGGTTATAGCATACATGAGCATGAGAGGAGTACATAGATGAAAAAGGGGGGCAGGGTGGGGTCCACCCCCCCTAACCTCGAAATTTCGAGACCCCCTTAGACGAAAATCTAGGGGGGCCTCCCCCCAAATTTCCGAATTTTTTACCCCTGACCCCCTCCCTCTAGAATTTGAAATCTGACCCTCCCCTCTCTCCCCTTGGGAAATTTTTAGGTACTTTTTTTATACTAAATTTTCTTCCAAAAACGCGAATTTTCATCACATATTCATGCTTTTACAGCCTTTTTATACCAGAATATTCCTTTTTATTCAATAAAATGTAGTATTATCCTATAAAAAGAACAATTATTAAAGTTATTATGGTTTAAAACTGTTTTGCTTTATACACCGGACCGGACCCCACCTGACCCCCCTCTAGATTTCAAAATTTTGCACCCCGGGTCGACCCCCCTAAAAAGCTAGGGGGGTCCGGACCCCCTGGGACCCCCCTCCTAGAATTCAAAATTTGATTTACCCCGGGTAACCACCCCCCTAGCTTCCCCGACCGTTCTCATCTATGGAGGAGTATTCCCCCAAATTCTGAGATTTGGCTTTTATCCCCCTCACTCAGAAGTAGGGGGGGGAGAAACGGTTAACCTCCGGCCTCCCTCAATTTAAAAAATGAAGAAAAAATGTCTTTAGAACGAGGCCAAAATGAGTGTTTTAAGCACTAAAAAGGCTCCCGGAAGCTAGTGAGGTTACCCCGTGTAAATCTTACTGAATTCTTGAAGGGGGTCCGGACCATAGATGGGCAGGGATGTTTGGGGGCTACACCCCCGAAATCTGGCCGAACCTTCCCCCCCCCCTCTCCAAAATTTTGGGCGTACCATAGACATCTCCTCTAAATTTTGGGGGCTTTAGTACTAAAAACATTAAATGGTGTATTTGGGATATACTTTATAAAAAAATTTTGGAACACTCCTTTCCCACCCCCCATAAAAAAGATTTTGGTGGTAGGTAGGGTATACCACCCCAAAATTCGGGAGGCTGCCCATCTGTGGTCCGGGCCTGGGTGGACGTGAACCCCACTCTAGCTGACTCTTCTTTCTTATGTATGATTGTTAAATTTTAGATTAGCTGACCGCTTAGCTGCCGACGGTAAATCCGAAGAAGAAGTTGCCGATTTTAAAAAGAAAATGCAAGAGTGGGTGGGTGGCCTTGTAAAGAAAGATAGATGGAAAAAATTAGATTTTTTCCAAGGTAAATAAATAACTTTATTGTATTTTATCGTTTTATTTGTAATTTCTACAGCGAGATATCTATTAAAATAATAAGAAAAATTCGTAATCATGCCACTGTTTTCAGGTGCAAAAATATTAAAATCTGGACGTAAAGTTCTAAACAAAAACATAATATATCGCTCGGTCTTTCTGTATTACGCAGTGCGGTGTGGCAACTGCTTCCCAACCTTGCTTTGCAAGCCACCAATTTTTTCTTAGCACCACGCAACCATTTTTTTTTATTTCTCTCCCTGTAGGGCTGGGCATATAAGTTTTTTCTTAATTGGAGATCTCAAAACGCTTCAATAATTAGGATCATTTAAATTAAGTACCGGTATCGTAAAATTCTACACCCCAAACTCTCTGAAAGAAACGCTCTTTTCCGTGTACCTCGCCTAGTTAATGTATTTTTTTCTAATTGTTTTAAGTTTTCTTTCCGTCTGGGATATAAATTCCAGGCAATATTTTTGTTGGTCTTGGTAGGTATAGCGGTATTATTCTCCAGAACCTACTACCTACCCATCTAAGTTAATAATTATTAACTAATAAATTAACTATATTATAAGGACCCGGAGAAGAAGCAGTGGAAGGACAACTAGTAATATTGGAATTTCGTGACGTTGGCGACACCGAAGTTCCCACCGTTATGTTAATCAAGCCTGGTACAATCGCCGAAAAATGGTAAGGTGTTCTTGTTTTCACGTTTCAAAACATAGCAGGCTCAACAAAAATGATACTATTAATTGTAAACAGAAGTTATTAATTGTCCCAACTTTTCATTAAAAGTTTTACATTGTCAAAAATGTTTTATCTCGATCTTCATGCATTAAAAAATCGAAATTTATTTAGGTATTAAAAAAAATAACACTATGAAAAAAAATTAAATTAGAAACTTCTGTATAGCTTCGTTTGTAGCAGTATCAAAAATAAATAAACAAAAAAATGTACGGCTGAACCATAGGTGAGAACGGTCCGGGAAGCTAGGGGGAGTGGTTACCCGGAGTAAATCGATTTTGAATTTTAGGAGGGGGGATCCGCCCCCCCCTTTCTTTTTAGGGGGGTCGACCCGGGGAGCAAAATTTTGAAATCTAGAGGGGTTCAGGTGGGGTCCGGTGTCCAAAACAAAACCGTATAAACCATAATAACTTTAATAATTGTTCTTTTTATAAAATAATACTACATTATTGAATGAAAAGCTATATTCTGGTGTAAAAAGGATGTAAAAACATGAATATGTGTTAAAAATTCACGTTTTTTGAAGAAAATTTAGTATAAAAAAGTACCTAAAATTTTCCTCAGTGGGGAGAATCAGATTTCAAATTCTAGGGGGGTCAGGGCCAGGGGTAAAAAATTCGGAAATTTGGGGAGAGGGGCCCCCTAGATTTTCGTCAAGGGAGGGGTCCCAAAATTTCGAGGCTAGGGGGGTGGACCCTACCCTGCCCTTCCCCCCTCCTTTTTCACCTATGGGCTGAATGCTTCGTTGTTGACAGGGACGTAACCAGGGGAGGCGGCCGCCAAAACATGAGCATGGACCGGCAAGCTAGGGGGAGGGGTGGGGCCGTACCCCCCCCTAGCTTTTTAGGGGGCGGTCGACCCGGGGTAGCCCAGTTTAAAATCCAGAGGGGGTCCGGTTTCCAAACAAAGTCAGAATAAACCATTTATTTAAGTTTTTTAGCACTAATATAGAATTTTATATACTAAAATAGGTTATTTATGTATAAAAAGAGTATAAAAGTAGTTTTTTACTGCAAAACCGTGTTTGTGACAGTAAATTTTGAACTAAATTCATACCCAAAATTTGGATCGTAAGGGGGCACAAGTCAATTTGGAATTCCAGAGGGTGGTATGGTGTCAAAATCTAAAAATTATGGGGGGTAGGGGGGCCTAGATTTTTTCTATGGAAAGGTCCGAAATTTCGAGGCTAGGGGGAGTGGACTCCCCCCTATGCTCATGTATGAGGGAGGGGGTCGATTTAGAATTCCAGAGGGGCCTAGGGTGTCAAAATTTAGAAATGTTGGGGTGGAGGGGTGGTTTGAAATTTCGAGGCTAGGGGGTTGGATCCCACCCTACCCCCATGCTCATGTATGCGGCCGCTCCTCCCCCGGAAACTGTTGGACGGGGAAAAAGTAAGGATAGTGCTTGGGTTGGGCGGGGTGGCGGCCGCCCCCTCCCCCAAAATGGTGGCCAGATGGTAAAATTTGGGGGTTTTCAGAGGCTAAAAATTTAAAATTTTCTAGTGCCTCGCTAATCGCTCGACAGGAAACTATAAAATAGTTTTGGTAAACACAATTGATCCCCAAACAGCAAAAAAAAAGTCAAGTTCCATAATTACGTCCCTGATTGTTGACAAAACTTTTGCAACAAGCTTTGTATTAAATTACTGAAGAGTCAAATATTAAAGACAATGTCGAAAAAAATTGTCTTTATCATACCAATGGTATCCTGTAGAAGCATTCATTATCTGTTTAAATTGTATAAAAACTAAGTATTCTGATACCAATTTTATTGATGTGATATATTTTTGAAGTTCTTTCGCTATGTGCATGCGCAGTTTTTTTGCACAAGTTATACATAGTTTTATTTTTAAGACAAACTACTCCTTGTATTTATCGTTGTTTAACACAATCTAGAAAATAATCAAACAACAGTTTATTTTTGTTTTAGTAGAATTCGAAGCTTTCCGGTTTGTATATGGCGTACAATGAAGACTGACTATCTTCAAGTTGTTTTACTCTAGGCACCCAATATCAATCATTGTGATCAGATTGACTAAAAATATTTTTGTTGTTAAATACAAAGATTGTTTAATGCTTTTAATTTCCTCTTTTTACCAAAATTACTTGAAATTTTGAAGTTTTTAATTCCTTATGTTGTAAGATTTTAAAATTTTATAAACTTCATTAATCATGTTTCTCGCTAGTGTTCGCTTGTTATTATTTTTATGAACCTGGTGATGTTACTAATTTTATATAAAAAAATTTGGGTGCTCAGAGCATTATTTTTATGATTCACTAAAAATTATTAATAATAATGTATTAATTTTAAGGTGTATGTGATTTTAAGTAGGTTTTTATCGTGTTGCGATACTTAAAATGTGTTTACATGTAAATCATTAATGATTTCGGGTAAAGATAAAAATAAAAATAAAAAATACATTAATGATTTCGGGTGAAAAAATTTTTTTCTATAATAACAAGATTGTAAACACGTTTTTTTTTTTGTTAAGTTTGCTGCCCACTCGTTAATTGCTTGTATGCGTAATAATTTTGAGTTGTTATCAGCACACGGTGTAATTAATGGCTCAATATAATTATTTAAGACGAGTAAAAATTTGTTGGTGATGTTAAAATTCAAAACAACAAAATAAAATACACAACTGCACAGTCAACAGAAACAAATTTATAAGAGTGCCAGCACGCTGCGAGTTCCTGGTTACTACGCCTTTTTTTTTTGAACGCCTTTGTTCGGTTACCGTTAGTGGGACGCAAATTGTCATGTTCCTCAGCTATTGTCCGTGTTAATACTTTCCAATATTCTGAAGAACCGTAGATTATGTACTTTTTTACACAAACCACGATTTATTTGATGTTTAAAATAAACGATCTGCGTGTGAGATATAGATAAACATTGAACACTGTTCTCGCGCTTGAAATCTGTGTACACAATACAATTTGTAACAAATAATTTTTATACACGTTACATAATTTTACAATATTTTACTACTGCTAACTTTACAACAGTAATCTGCTTGTCAGAAAACCATTCTTTTGTATAAATAATTAAAAAATGGTTTTTGCTTGCAATACAAATTTTTTTAAGCCTTTTGTGCTGCTAACAAATAGTTGTGGCGTTAGTATTTAGATCAAAAAAAATTTTGCAGGGTAACTGAATTAAATTCGGCCAGCCTTAATTTCGGCCAGCGGCTGTTATTTTTGCCAGAAGTAAAATAATGAAATGAACTGGGTATGGCTGGACAGATCGTGATGTCATCTACCAAGCCATGCACAGTTCGTTTTAAAATTTTACACATTGAAAAAATAACAGCCGGTGGCCGAAATTAAGGGCTGGATGATTTTAAGTTAGGTATACTAATTGATTTAGTGAATTGGAAGAACGGTAATGTTAGTTATCCCGTTAGTGGCCTTACTGTGTAAAACATTACAAAATTTAAACAATAGAATGTACAACACAAGGTGGCATTTATCACTAACTTTCACTGCTATTGTGATTGTAATATAAAGATTTCCGATTGTGCTAAAAGTTTTGAATTGTGGCCGGCAAAAGTTTAAAATCTGGTTCGCACTTCGCCCGTAAGTCTGGTTTTGAAAAACCTAGAAGCGTTTTTTTAATTTTATTTAAAATTCGATAAACGAAAAAGTCAAAAAAAAAGTAACGCATTTCAATTTTTTAAAACCAAACATGAATTACAGTAAGGCATTTCAGTTTTTTAAAACCAAACATGAATTACAAATCTATAGAAACCCACCATTGGGAAAAAAACCTATTCGATTAAAATTTAATACTTATAAAAAACCTTCCAGTTCAACATCTAACTATAGCTAACGTTGTGGTATTTTGAAATCAGTAGTGAAAGTTAGTTGCTGATTAAAACAAACATTTTTCTTTATTAAGAATCGTTAAGAATTATATTAATAATTTTACTCTTTATCAAAAATTTTGTTTTAAATATTCAGTTATACATCGGATTCCAAAACAAGGTTTTTGTCACTTTCTGCAGAATCTAAAAACAAGTTATAAATTTTCTGGGAAATTCATAGATCAATCACGAAATAAAGGATATAATCGATGGTAATTAAACATTTCTTTTGTATAAATAAAAAATATAAAAATCTAATCTAAACCTAAAAATGGCAAAAACGTTATTATTATCCTCTAAGCCAGTTTTTGCTAAACGCTATATTTGAAGCTGAACATTATCATCGTTGTTTTTGTTTAACGAGTTGCACTGTGATTAAATTATCTGGCTGACCTCATAAGTTTGTATGAGAGACATAAGCGGACCAAATAATATTGAGCGGTTATGACGTTAAAAACAAGTAAGAACGCATATATTTTTTAATTCCTACCTTTTTACAGAATATGCAAAACTTAGTCAACCTTATTCTTTTTAAAATTACATTTTTGTTCCAAATTTCGTAATTTCATAAATATAGACACCTTGCACTGAAACTTAAAATAAACATAAGATATAGAACACACAAACATTGAACCTGTACGGAAAATACCGTAATAATGCTAATGTTCCCTGATTATTGATTAGTGGCGGCATTGACGGGAAATAACCCGCTTATTATAACATCTGTAGCCATATATTTTTTTATTTTTACATGCAAATCTTAATTACGCGTTTTAAAACAGACAATTTCCAATATAAATCAACATACATAATCAGTGTGATGTCATTATTAAACACCCCAGGGTTTCGTCTTTCGCCTTTCGTCTTTTTTAAAAAACATTTGCATGATTACGATATTTTCCGTACAGGCAGCAATGTTTGTGTGTTCTATATCTTATGTTTATTTTAAGTTTCAGTGCAAGGTGCCTATAAACTATGGTACTTTATCTTTAATATTTAACCGTTTTTGCTAAAAAAATTTTAATGGTTAATTATCGAGGTCAGCTAGGTTTTTTGCCTTTAGAAAAATGTGTATAATTGCCAGTACAAAAAATAGCAAGAAAAATAAAACAAAAAATATGCAAAAGGTTTCCCCTATTTAGCCGAAAAATATTAGTCGTTGCTTTTAGCAAATCAAAATTTTGTAATGTGGCAGTAATTTACAGCAATGAACTGATTTTCTGGTATGACTAAATTTTGGTGAAAAAAAAAAACGTCAAAAGACAATAAAATATTTTTGGTCCAAGTCCGAAAATTCGTTTTAGAAAACTGTGTACCTTTTTTTGCGATTGAGTAAAAGTAATCCGACCCATTTCTTTCGTATTCTGTGGATATTTGTTTCTTTTTTCTTGTTCGTACCAACTTAAACACAAAAAAATGAATTGATTATTTTTGTATGTAAAACTTTTTGATTGGTGGCTCTCACAGAAAAACAATTTTAAAATTTGAGCAAAATTGGTTTAATAAGAAAGAGTATCATATTTTAACTAAGATATTTATCAAATTACTCAATTTGAAGCAAAAAAATGTCCAATTTTTAACCGTTTAAAGTTGACTAATTTTTGTATATTTTTATTTTTTCAAAAAGGTAGCGTTTTAATTCATTCGTCATAATTATTTTCCAGACAAAAATTTTTTTTAGATTAAAAAAGACAGGTAGTTTTATACCATCTAGTTTATATTTCTACAAATGTAGTACAATTAAAACGACAATTTAGGTTTATAATTTGCGATTTATGAGTGTTGTGTTCTGCTTTGCAATTTAAGCTTTTATGATTTAAAAAAAATTGTAAAAACGCGTCTTAAATGCAAAATTTTCGTTTGATTTAACTTTTCATCTTCAATCTAAATAGTTTTTGTTACGCGAGAAAAATCAACAGGAGTAAATATCGTCGTTACCACGGGAAAAATAAGAATCAGTATAAAATCAACACATCTTTGACTCATTCTTTTTTTTCGTTTTAAAACGCAAAAAGAATACTACCGCGTTTACTTAATATTCATACTTTGCCTCAATCTGATGTTGTATATTGCTATGACGGTGTTTAATACTTTCTGATTTTTATCGCGAATGAACCTAAAGGCTGGTTCATACTTATGAAAAAACGTCCTTTGGACAAAGGACAAAAGTCCTTTGGACAAAGGACAAAAGTCCTTTGGACTTTGTGCAAAGGACAAATACAGCGTAAAAACGTCCTTTGGACTTTGTTCAAAGAACAAAATCCAAAGGACAACGTGTTCATTCTTTTTGTCCTTTGGACTTTTCCATTTGGATTTTGTCCTTTGAAGTTTGTCCAAAGGATAAATTCTAAGTAGCATTCATACTTCGTCCAAAGAAAAAAGTCCAAAGGACGTTTTGGCTTGTCCAAAGGACGTTTTGGCTTTTCTAAAATTGTCCTTCGGACTTTGTCCAAAGAACGTTTTGTCATAAGTATGACCCAGCCTTAAAGGTACAGCGCCTCTGACGTCACCAGAGATGTTTACTTCTCGGCATTGTTGAAAATGGCCTCCGTGCCAGTCGAAATCTTCCGAATCTCGATATCCTTTTCGTTCCATTATATTTTTCAAACAACCTTTAAGATATTTGTAATTCGGCCTTTTCCGGTACACAATCTGAAAGTAAATTATAAGAAAAAAAAATTATAAGGGAGATTTTGGAACTAAAAACGAAAATAATTAACAATAAAATTAGAAGAAAAAAATGCATAATTTCAAGTTAAATGTGGTGAAAACAAAGCAGATAAATAAAAAGTGAGGAATGGTATGAAAAAATACAAATCGTCGTTGCCACGGCAAAATGAGCATCAGTCATTATAAAATACAGGCGAATGTGACTTATTCTGTAGTTAAAAAAGTCCTATGTATAATTTGAAATGATTCACAGTCGGATATATTTTATACGCATTGTGGCTCATTTTGCCGTAGTAACAAGAAATGCATAGGGTAGCTTACTTAATTTCGGCCACCTTTTTTATTTTTTGGATAATTTTTTTTGGCTCTTCTATTCGAGCCAGGATTAGGTTTAAAAATCAAACGACAGCTATTTTTGTTATTCCAGTGCAAAATTTCAAAATTTTTATTACACTTAAAAATTAGAGGTTTTTTTATGGTGTCCGAAGTTAAGGTGCGTGTCATTTACTTCGGCCACCTAGAAAAAACTAGCTATAACTATTGCTAAAACGAACGATAAATATTTGTAAACGTTGCAAATTTATCTATAGGTATTGTTCTTAGTTAGTACATATAACTTAATTTTTCCCATTTGCAAACTTTTATAACTATTAACAAGATTTTAAATAATTATGTTAAACCCTTAAAAAACACAAGTTTTAATAACACGTGTTTTTCGTTGAATTTTTATAACTATTAACAAGATTTTAAATAATTATGTTAAACCCTTAAAAAACACAAGTTTTAATAACACGTGTTTTTCGTTGAATTTTTTTTTGGTATGAAAAAATATTTTAACATAAAATGGCTTTTGTTACAGCCAACCAACTTTAAAAAAACCTGGTAAAATTTTTATTCCACTCTATCGAGTTTTTTTAATATTTTTAACCTAAAAATAACAAAAAAACAAAATCCGCCTTAATTTCGGCCACCTTTTAGGTTTAAAAAAAACAAAAACAAAAGCCTAAGCACAAAAAAACATTACATAACACAAAACTATCAAGTTTACCGATAAAAAAGACGTTAAAAAAGTTAAGGAGTGTATAATTCTTAAGAAACCCTTGCCTATCTTTGATGTTTCATATCTGACTGCATTCCTTCACCAAGAAAATAACCTAAATTTTTTTACTGCATTTCAATAATCTCCGAGAAATTCCTATACCGGTTTATTGATATTTCAAACCTAGTCAATTGGGAGTTGGATTACTCCAGCCCGCACAGATATGTACTAAGTAATTCTTATGAATGCATCCCTCCGCTAAAGGAAACAACCTGACATTTTTACTGTATTTTAATTTACTTTCACAAATTTTTGAAGCATTGGTACTCATATTGTGGTAAGTTGTGGTTTGGGTGGAGAAACCCTACTGACATTGATATTTACTATATTCATTATATGACTGCATCCCTCCGCCAAGAAAATCACCTGACTTTTTTATTGTGTTTCTATATTATTTTTGAGAAATTCAGGTCTATTCATTATTATTTAATACAACCTAGCAAATTATGTGTTATGTAACCCCACCCGTACACATTATGGTGCAAATCGTGTTAAACAGGTGCTTTCCCGTGAATTTTAAGTTGGCCGAAATTAACGGAATCTTAAAATGCACAGTTAGTTATACGCATTGCAAAGTGATTATGAAAAAAATATCAAAACATGAAAAAGAATTAACAATTTTTAACCTTAAGTTATTCTAAGGTTATATAGTGCTTTGTTCTAAATTTGATGCAGTTTAAACACAAAGCAAAAAATCACAAAAAATCAATTTTTGTACGAAAATGTTGATGATGCAGAATAACACAAATAAAAAACTTTTGCAAAAACACTTTATTTAACATTTATATAGTTACTTTTGTGCTAGTTTTTTTGTGTTTTAAAAATAAGCCAATTTTCCAACACTCTAAATTGGTGGCCGAAATTAAGGCCTGGCCGAAATTAAGTCAGATACACTAATTAATTATAAAGCAAGAAAAACAGACATAAAAATTGTATTAAATGTATTTATTTATCAATTTATAAAAAATGAACACATCAAAAATATAAAGCGTTTATAAATTTGTTGGGGTAACGGACACATTTCTGAACGAAAAGCTGCGCGTTAATAACGAAAATTAGCATAATATTTAACAAACAAAAATCGATCTACGAATTCATAACGAAAATTTGCTCGAAGAAGAATTTACATAATGATATTTGGAAAAAGTACGCGGAAAATACTGAAGACCAAAAATACCCCAAATTTGTTTACAAGAAACAAAAAATATTATAAAAAGGTAAATTTACTACAAAAATTCAATCCAACTGAACATTAATTCATGAACCCAATAATAAAACAGACATAACCTCCCAGTTGTCTCTAACATTTTACTGTTAATTACGTTACACTTTTTTGATAAAATGTAGATGTCAAAGTGAGAATAGATTTATGTTTTATTTTTCATAAATTATTAATTAGCTTATTTTGTTGCATTCAATTTTTGTGTGATAATTTACCATTGTATGTTTTTTGTTCAAAAAGAGTGTTTTGTAAGAAAATTTTTTAGATATAGTTGTTTTAAATGGATGATTTATTATGTTGAATGAGAAAATTTCCTAGGGCTAAATGCCCTAGAAAATAAAATAATTTCTAATACTTTATTTAAATGTTCCATCATGGATAAAAATTCTGGTGGACAGTTTTTAAACAATTGATCCAATGTTGTAGCTTCCTTCATCTCTTGAACCTAAAAATGCTTGCAATGAATTTTTTTATTCGATTTTTTAACAAAAATTGAAAAGTAAAAACTGCTTCCGAACATCCTAAATTAGAAAAAGAAATTAATTCATGTCCAGCTAGAATCATTTTTCTTTTATGAGACCCGATTAATTTTCAAATTCTGCATGTTTTTTATACTTAATTATCTTTGTACCGCAGGTGGTATAAACCATACCAATTCAAAATTTGGACAGGGGTCTCGGCACGAAACAAAATGCCTCTCGGATTAGGTTATTTCATTGCAGTATTTTTTTAAAATATAAATACTGCAAAAAATTTAACAATTATTTTTAAAAAATTTAGTTAAAGTAAAACATTTAAAAAAACTGTTTTTTCTGATTCATCCAACAAATTTATAAAACCTTAGTTCCGCAAAAAATAGCCTAAACAATAATCAAAAGTTACACAAATACTTGAGATTGTTTTAATATTGTTATTGTTATTAAATTTTCAGTTTCCGAAAAATTTTGGTAAAAATTATTTATATCATAACAAATTTTGATTTCGCGACGGAACCGCCGATCCAAATTTTTTTAATACTAAAATCCATAGAATGCGAATTTATTTTTAAGAATGACAAAAAACATCAAAGAGGTTATTGTTGATTTCCAGTAGTGTTTTATAAAGTTTAAAGTTAAGTAAAATTAAACAAAAACAGATAAAAAAACGCTCATTAAATATGAAACGAACTAAAAATGGTATGAAATGATGCACGTGTATTTTTAGGTAAAACGTGGCAAGACTTCACGAAGTGGTAGAGCCGTGGCCACTCTGGCGTGCCCATTTCCGGCGGCACGGCCATGCCGGCGTGGCCACGTTGCTTTTGTGATTATCGATAGTATACACGTGGCAATGAAAATTAAAAAATAAAACTGTTTAATGTTTTGTGGTTTTTTGTGTTGGGGTTTTGGTTTGTGGTTGGGGGGTGTTTTTTTTTTTTTTTTTTGGTTTTTGTTTTTTTTTTTTTTTTATATTGGGGTTTTTGGGGATTTTTGTTTTTTGGTTGTGGTGGGTGTGGGGTTGTTTTGTTTTTTTGTTTTTGTGTTTTGTTTGGTGGTTTTTCGTTTTTTGTTTTGTAGTTTTAAGTTTAAAATATGTAGGTTTAGTTTTTTTATTTTTCTTTGATCTGTTAGATTCTATTTTGTGGTGATTTTCTATTGTTGTTTTTAACTTTATTTAGCCTTATATTGTTTCTGTAGTGTTATTCGTCTAGCTTTTTATGGTTAGGTTTACTTAGACTTCTCGCTATAGGAATATCTAGCTGCGGTTGGTTTGTGCTATTTACGTTAATTTTTCGAATCGGTTTTACGATAGTTTTTATTTTTTATATTTCTTATTTACTGTTTTTTGCTTTGGTTTTTTGTTATTTTGTGGTGGTTTTCTGGTTCTTTTTGTTTACGTTTGTTTTTTGGTCTTGTCTGTTCTTTTTGCGTGGTATTTTGTTTTTTTTTTTTTTTTTCTTGTCTCTCTCGTGTTGCTTATTCGAAGTCTTTAGGGGTGGTTTGTTTTTTTTAGGGGGGGTGGGTGAGTGGAGGGTGGGGGGGGATGGGAGTGGGGGGGGAGAGGGAGGGATAGGGGGGGGAGGGTAAGAGAATAAAGAGGGAATGAGGGGAGGAGTTTTAGTGGGTTGGATTGGTGGAAATAGATTGAGGATGTTATTAACCGTAGACGGACTTATTTTTGGGGATGGAGTGAAACTCATTTAAGTATTTTTTGTATAACTCAAAAATATAGAAATAAAAAAAGAATGTTTTGTCATTATTATTTTGCAATTCCAATTTAAAAAGATTATTTCCCATGTAATCTTTAATGCATTTATTTAATTAATTTGTAATAAAAGTCATTTTGTTTCATATCGAAGTAAAAATGGTTTTGCATCCATTTCAATTTGATTTTCTGAGGGGTATCAATTAAACAATTACAGTGTTCTATTACTATGAAAAAATAAGAAATTAACAAGCTCGAAATATTGTAAATATATTATAAATTGTTTTACATCCACATATAATGCAATTTTTTGTAACATTTAACGTTCGAAATTTAAAGAAGCCTTTAATTTAGCATCTATTCGCACTTCTGGTGTATTCAAGGAGAATCACGACGGTTAATACACAAAGGTCTCGAAAAGATTTTTAAAAAATTTGTATATAATTTTGGCAAACAAAAAACACTATCATAATACAACGAAAACAACATGAACATAAAGCAATTTTTCAAACAAAAAAAAAACAAACAGCTGGTTGTGCATATTTTTTCCTTATTTTTTTCGGTCGTATACAAATTATTTTCAAATCTTTTCGAGACCTTTGTGTACATTGAATTAACTGTTATGATTCTCCATACTTCGTGTTTGTCCCACAAGTCCCTCCAGGGCAGTTTTCCGCGAATCATTTCCACCATCATATACATTAGAGATATCAAATCGTCGTGGCGACCCAAGTCTTTCTTCCAATGAGACATTAGACTGCAGTATCTTAAAAATGGACAATCGATGAAACTCACGTAAGAAATAATTTGCATACAGCGTGTTTTAATTTGCATACAACTTCGGTAAAAATCATTGAATTTAAAAATCCAGACAGTGTATACAAATTAAAACACGCTCTATGCAAATTATTTAAATAGTTATGTTCCCTGGAGCTTCGCCCTATTTTTGTCATCAATAATTAAACGTAATGCCATAAATTATTTTGTCAAAATTTTTTTTTAAAATTCAATTTTTTTTAAAAAATTTAATCAAAAGAATAAAAATAGTTCTGAAATTCCTATTTAAATGACTTAGAACACAAATAAAGTTTAAATAAGCTTTAATCGCTTGGGGCCAGGCTCTAGAAAGAGCTCCACCTTAAATGTCCAGAGCTGCGGACTAGGGGTAAAAAATATATAATTAGAATTTAAATATTAATAAATACTACTTTTTAGGGGTAAGTTTTTATTTAAAAGTATCGATAATATTTTGAAAAGGTCGGTATTTTATTGGTATTGTATTCAATTGTTTAAAAAATATCAAATACTTTGGAGTATTCCATTACTAAAATATTTGCAAAATACTAATTAAATACTGTTTTTCTACAAACTTAATAAAACAGGTTTTATTTTTCGAAAAATTAGCACTCAGATCATTTCGTTAATAATAATAATTATGGCAGACTAAGTCAAAATGGCACGTTGGTTGTGCTAAAAAATGCTATTAGTCAGGTTCGATTTTAAGATGGGCGTACTTTGTATAAAAACATCCTGATTGTATGTTTTTTTCTTTAAAATATCTACTGCTCAGAGCTTCAAGTGATGGGTTTTTCCATCCAAATTTGTTTATTTGTTTGAATCAGGGTTTCTGTTTTTTTGCAATCTGGATTTTTTCTTAGGTATATAATTTACAAATTTTACGGCGAAACCAAACATCGGAAGGGTGTAAGAAACTATTTTTAAAAAAATATTCTTTTACACTACGCTCCGCTCTTTAAAAGATTAAAAATTGTTTTAACTGCGCTTACGACAGTGTTTATTACACATTTACGCGATATACAAATTTAACCTCATAAAATATTCCATGCTAATTTTAAAATTAAAAGATATTCCAATTTTTTTGGGTCGTTACAAAAACTAATGGATAAATTTCAAGCTAAAATCCTCATAAACATTACAAATTCCCCTCGATACAGTGGAATGAATCAAATAAATTTTCCCCTAATACTATTTTAGGAATTTGCTAAGCCTTTGGCAATACAAATGTTTTCGTTTTACATGATTAAAATAATCTTTTCAAAACATTAGAATGCAATACAAATAAATTTTATCATAATAATTGATTTTAGGAATTTGCTAAGGCTTAGGAAACAAAACAATTGTTTTCTTTTTATATGATTAAAATAATCTTTTTAAATGCTTGATCTTTAGGTTTTACTTAGGGTTAGGAAAACGTCAGCTTATAGGTTTAAGCTGCGGAGGTAAATTTTCGGAGGTATTTCCAGGTACACTTGGGAAAAAAATTAGCATTAGTGGTGTGCCCTAGAGCTCCATTTTTTGGAGCTCCGGAGCTCCGGAGCTTCGCCCTATTTTTTAACTAATTTCATGAATAACTAAAGAGTGATGCCGTATATTTTTTTGTCAAAATTTTTTTGCAAATTAAATTTTTTCCAAAAGTTATTTAAATCAATAATAGTCCTTCAAATACAAATAGAGTAGTTTAAATTGTATTTTAAGCTTAAATAAGCCTCAAATGGCTTATTTAAGGGGCAGAGCTTCGGAGCTCCAAAGCTTCTTCTGCTTTAAATGGCCGGAGCTCCGGAGCATTATATTGGAGGGTATAGGAACATCACCAATAAGCATTTTAAAAAATTAATTTACGACGAAAATCAAAAATTTCGTTCAAATCTTTAATATAAAAATAATATTATTTACTTATTACAACAACAGTTATATAAGAAAAACAAAAAAAGCCGAAAAAATTTCGTCGCAGAAATTTTTTTCTTGAACAAATCCTACAGCGGAGATAATACTTAGGTAATACTGCTGTGGAAATTATTTCCTCATAAACTGTTGTTGCGAAAATATTAACCTCGAACCGGAAGAAACATGCAATCACTATTTTTCTTAATGATTTGAATAATTGAATTGACTATTTAACAATAAACCAATAAATTTTTTTAGCAAAAAGAGTTTAATGTTAAAGATTAAATACAATATAGTTTAACAATTATTTAAGAAATTTCTTAATTTGAAAAAAATTGCAATTTCTTAAAAGAATAAGTTGACGGTTCACTTGTGACTATGAATATTACATCTGACTGACTTTGTAAGTTTGGATTGGAGACATGAGCGGATTTTATACTGCGAATTATCGAGGTCAGCTAGGTTTTATTTGCCTATAATTTTTGTATCTTTTGTAAAAAGGCGGAAATTAAAAAAGTTATGCATTCTTGTTTTTTTTTGCCGTCATAACGCACAGTTTTAATTATAGGCAAATAAAATCTAGCTGACCGGGATATTTGCAGTGTTGAATTCACTATTTAACAACAAAAACATTTAAAATTTTTTACTAAAGCGGATTAATAACAAAGATTAAAAACTTATTTAAATAATTAATTATCAAATTACTTAATTTGTAAACTAAATACAAATTTCTTAAGGGCTAAAGTTGGTTAATTTTTGTGTATTTTGTGAAAAGGTAGAATTAAAACAAATTCTGCGTTCTTATTTGTTTTTTTTTTAAAAAACGTCATTACCGCACAATTTTAATTGGTCTTCTTATGTCTGCATTCTAATTTTCAGCGTCAGCCAGATATAATTCAACCATAGTCAGCTTATGTCTCTCATACAAATTTTCGAAGTCAGCCAGATTACACAATAGTTTTTTGATTGCATGCATATTCCTAAATTGTTTCAACTCTAGTAGTTTTTAGCTAACAACCATCAGTAAACTCAATAATCTGACCCCAGGCCACAAACCGCGTGGCATCAGCCTTCAAACCAATGAGACAATAGCGCCCAAAACTAGGAAAACTTTCACCAACCTCAACAAAGCCAACTGGATCAACTACAAAAATGAAATAAAAACAAAATTACTTAATCTCTCAGCCCCAACAGAAGACAAAAAAAAACGTTTAGAAATATATTAATCAAAGCTTCCTCACACCACATACCATCCGGTCGTCACAACAATTTTCAAGCCAACCTAACTCTAGAAACTATAAAGCTTATTAACGAAAGAGACAACCAACGCAAAACTAACCCACTTTCAAACCAAATTTGAGAACTCAATCAAAAAATCCACAACCAAATCCGCATCAACGCTGCCAAAAAAATGGCATTCATATCTGGACACTTTCAGCCACAAAACGAACTCTTCTAAGCTTTGGAACACCATAAAATCACTGGGTAACAAACAGTCACCTACCCCGAATTGCGCAATAAAATTCAATGGAAATTTAATCAACGACCCTCAATTATTAGCAAACAACTTCAATAAACAATTTACTTCAAACAAACCTTTTAAAACACCTAAAAAAAATCGAAAATTAATTAAAAACATTAAAAAAATCAATCAAGAACCTAAAAAAATCACAACCACAGAAATAAAAAATGCTATAAAATCATGTAACAACTCCAAAGCTTTTGGTCCAGACAATATAACCATTTTCCACCTTAAAAACCTTGGTCCTCTCGGCATTCAATATCTGACTGATCTGTTCAACTTATCATTAAAAACGAATAACATACCTACAATCTGGAAAACTGCAACTATAATACCACTTATCAAACCTGGAAAGGATCACCTCATCTCTACTTCTTACAGACCAATTTCACTTCTTTGCCCAGCTATAAAAGTTTTTGAAAAAAAAATCCAGCCGATCCTTCTCCAACATCTACAACACCATCCAGATCAGCACGCCTTCAAACCCAAACACCCAACAACTACTGCTCTCCTTCAATTTTCCAACGAAATAGCAACCGGTTTCAACCAAAAAGCTCCAACCAAACGAACAATAGTAGCAGCCTTGGACCTTACCAAAGCCTTCGATACCATCAGCATAGAAATTTTAATCAGCAAGATAGTAAACAGCACACTTCCAGCCTGGCTAAGTGGCTAAGTGGTTATCTCAGAGGCAGAATCAACAAAACTTCTTTCAGACCCAGGATAGTACAAACAGGCGTGCCTTAAGGCTTAGTCATTTCACCAACTCTCTTTAACTTCTACATATCGGACATATCTCTCCCACCTGCCGGCGTCAAAATCGTCTCCTATGCTGACGACACCACAGTCTACTCTACTGGAAACAAGATAGCCAATATGGAAACAAATCTCACCAACTATCTCAACACTCTAAATCAATACCTGGATCTCAACCATCTCAAATTATCAACAGAAAAATCAACAGTTACACTTTTTTCTCCATCCTCACAAGAATACAACTACCACCCAAAAGTGACCATACATAAGCAACTTTTACCGCTCAACAAAACCCCAAAATCCTAGGTGTCATTTTCGATCCAAAACTAACCTTCAACAACCACATCACCACCATCAACAACAGGGCATCTAGGCGCAATAGTATCCTCAAAGCCCTAGCTGGGACTAGCTGGGGACAACAAAAAGAAACAATAGTAGCCTCATAGCCTCATACAAAGCTATAGCGCGACCCATCCTCAACTATGGAATACAATATGGTCATCAAACCTCTCCAAATCTCATTATCAGAAACTCCAATCAACACAAAGCTCAGCCCTCAGGATAGCAACTGGTTCCCAAAAAATGGCTTCACTAGATCATCTCCATCAAGAAACTAAAGTACTATCAAATTGAAAACCACACATATCTCCTCGCAACACAATTTCTTGCCAAGACTATGCAACAGACTCACCCATCCAACAAAATCACAGCAAAAAAATTAAGGCCAAGAGAAATGAAACACACCCTCCAATCAAAATATGGTCCAATAGCAGAAAGTTTCTTCAACCAAACTCTCACCAAAAGAGCTATCCAGACTAACATTCACACCTATTTTGTAAAAGAATCTCTATCTCAACTCCAACCCAATCCTCTACTAAAAAGCAAACCTCATTAAATACACAAAAGTGAACAACACCTTCCAAGAAAATCAAGAACACTCCTGTCACAACTAAGATCCGGATTTTGTCATCATCTAAATTCATAGAAATCTAGAAAAAACTCTCTAATCAAAAATGAATGCCCAAAATGCAACCAGGAACCTCATGATGTTCACCACTTTTTCAACTATACCAAAAATCCTACCACATTAAAAGTAAAAGACGTATGGCTTCAACCCGCAAAATCAGCAGCATTTCTGGAAGAAATCACCTGAGGGAAACTGGCTATGCAATCAATCAATCAACCCCGTGGCATAGGTACATAACCGCAGACCACGTTTATATTTATAAAGCACAATGAAAAAAATCTATTCTCGTAACGGTATTTTCGAATTTAGTAATTTTTCATTACAATTGAACCTTAAATTTTACCGTCATTAATAGTTTTTTGCGGTTATTAAAAACACATTAGCTTGGTAAATATTGCCACTGCCTAGTTTTAGTGCTAATAAAGTTAAAATTATCAATATTTCCTGAATCTATTTAGTTATCATACGACATATCATACAAAACAGTATGATTAACGATTGGACTCCATAATTTTATGTTTTTTTTTAAATAAGGGATTTGATTTAAATGTTTTATGACGGGTTTATATTTTATAATTTTGCTAATTTTTGCAGTACTTATGTTTTAGTTTGAATAAAAATTTAAAAGTATTTGTTTGCTATTTTTTGCAAAAAAAGCCAAAGTATCTAATTGGTATTTATAAGAAAGTATTTTAATGCTATTCGATTCAATTTGATTTTTTGTACGGTTATTTTATTAGTATTTTATTCAATTCAAAAATTTAGTATTTATTAACCCCTACCGCGGACCACGATATTAGAGGGTAAAAACATTTATAATTTCAACATACCCTGTTGTGTGTATATTTTATTTTGTCAAAAGGTTGCATCCCTATGTGACGACCCAAAGTAGAAGCGAAAATAACCAGGCGTTGAAAAATTTAGACAGCCAAATTTATTTAAAAATTTGGCTGATACAGGAATTGAACCTGTAACCTCCAATGTCGACTCTGGCGTGCTATCCAGTACCTCATACGCCGGACAATACATTGGAAAAGATAATCACCTTTTATTAACGCTTTCACTTTGAGTTTTTACGGAAAAGACACAATGTGTCACACCTACTTGACGCTAACTTAGTAACTTAGTGACGCTCGGGTTAAACAATCTGTTATACGAACTGGTTTAATCTTAATATTTTCATCATATTTGAAAAAAATTTGTTTTTATGATGACAAAACATTGAGTTGTAACTAAGGTATACAGTATGATATATATCACAAAAATAATGATACTAAACATAATCAAGTTTTATGAACGCTAAAATGTGTTGTTTTTTTACCGCACGGTCCCTCTGAATCCAGCAGATTTTCTACGTGGCCTTAACTGTCCGTCTGAAAGTACAAACTGCCTTGACAATCCAAAATCTAAATAAATTTGGTAACTATTGGCAAATAAAATCTAGCTCACCGCGATAATTGAAATATTGAATTGACTGTTTAACAACAAAACTATATAAATTTTTTAACAAAAACGGTTTAATAATAAAAATCAAAACCCTATTTTAATAATTAGTTATCGAAAATTTCAATTTGGAACCTAAATGCTAATTTTTTAGGGGCTAAAGTTGGTTAATTTTCGTATATTTTCAAAAAAATGGATTTTAAAAAAATTGTATGTTCTTATTCATGTTTTTTTAAAACGTCATAACCGCACTATTTTAATTGGTCCCCTCATGTCTTACTAATTTTCGACGTCAGCCAGATATAATTCAACCATAATGTATGGATACACAGTGTGTTGTGTGTTTGTGACTCACTTGTGTGAATTTAACAGCAAAAATCCACCATTATCTTCTAGTTGTCGTTCGCAATGATTATTCAGTTTTTAATTTTCCGCCGAAAAAAATGCAACTTTCTCCTGCGAAAAAAGTTGCTCCGCGAAAAAATGAGTTTAGGAAAAATCGCTGTGTGACAAAAGCAAAAATTAGTGCACAGAAAGTCGTGTACGCAAAACATTCGGAAGTACGACAAGATTTATACAGCCGGCCATTCTTTTGAATTTATCGTGTACAATAATTTATAATTAGTTAAAAAATTTAATACCTTTTTAGTTCACGAACTTTTTAAGGTATAAAGCATTAATTTTTTGAAATATAAAATATTTAGTTACCAAGTATGAAAACGGTTTTAGTGTTGGGGCCAAATTTTCCCATACAAAAATTACTTGGTTTTACATCTCTGTGAAGGAAACCAACGCTGTGCAATTCCTCAATAGCCTAAATTACTACAAAATTAATCAGTTATTAAAACACGTGTGTCTGTTTGTTAGTGATGTTCCTACACTTCAATATAATGTTCCGGAGCTTCTACCATTTAAAGCGAAAGGAGCTACGGAGCCTCGACCTTTAAATCAAAGAGTGATTTTGAGCTTATTTAAGCCTGAAATACACTTCAAGTTATTCGATGTAAAACTATTTTTATCGTTTTAAATAAGTTTTGAAAAAAATATAAATTACAAAAAAAATTTAACAAAATAATCAATGGAATCACTCTTTAATTATTCATAAAATTAATACAAAAATAGGGCAGAGCTCCGGGGTTTTTCTCAAGCTCGTTTCTTCGGGGAACATTACTATGTACTGTCTATGTATGTTGTGTTCCTGAAGTTAAGACTTTTGGAGTCTGTACTGTTTTTGTGCTATTTTTTTAAATATTGCCATAAAACAGAAATTTTTATCAGCTGACAATTTTTCAAAATTAAAAAACAAAATGTTTAAAATTTTTTAAAATGCGGTAAAAATAACTTTTTCACGCTTAAATAAGTTTTAAATTAATTTTTTAAAAAACGGAGCCTTTTTTTTATATTTTTTACGCTATAGGCACCTTGCACTGGAACTTTGTTTATACATGAAGTATGCAATATACTAGTGTTGTAAAAAGTATTAATTTTGGATTATTTTAAGTAAAAGTAAAAGTAATTTGAAAAATTTTAATTTAAGTAAAGTAAGAGTAAAAGTAATTTGTGATTTTTTAATTTAAGTAAAGTAAAAGTAAAAGTAATGGTCAAAATTCTATTTAAGTAAAGTAAAAGTAAAAGTAAGACCTATTTTTTAAAGTAAAAGTAAGAGTAAAAGTATAATAAAAGTAATTTTGGACCGGAGCAAAACACCGGTTTTTGGAGCTCTAGAGCTCCGTTCTAAAGTTTTTTTGGTAATTTTATGTATAAATTATCATTTTAATAAGTTGTTTTGTCAAAATAAATGGTTTGAGCGTGTTAGCGGCTTAAAAAATTGTCTTCTGCCATTTACTTCACAACAAGCCCATGGGAAATCTACCCATTGAAATTACTTAAATTTTACTTAAATTAATTTAAGTATTTGCAGTCAAAAATCCGAGTAAGAGTAAAAGTAAAAGTATTTGAAATTTCAAAAGTCGAGTAAGAGTAAAAGTAAAAGTAATTGAAATTTCAAAAGTCGAGTAAAAGTAAAAGTAATCCAAAATCGGTTACTTTTATTACTTTAAGTAAAAGTAAAAGTAACTTTTTACAACACTACAATATACATAAGCGTCACCATAATGGATAATTACCGTATATTCTACTTATCTTTTTTAGTATGCAGATCAACCGATCGAAAACGCGCGAAATTTCAATCGGTTGATCTGCTTACTACGAAAGATAACTAGGAGATACGATAAATATTCATTATGATGACGCTTATGTATATTGCATACTTCATGTATAAACAGAGTTCCAGTGCAAGGTGCCTATTATATTTAGGTTTTAATTCTTTGGGATTATTTCCGCTGCGAATTCCGCAGAAGGCATTTCGCGCCATCGCTGCTCAGTGTTAATTCGGCGTCCGGATCGGCCCGATTGCCGTCGAGACGCGTAGTGTAAGGGCTGGTTCATACTTATGACAAAACTCCTTTGGACAAAGTCCAAAGGACTTTTGTCCTTTGGACTTTGTCCAAAGGACAAAATCCAAAGGGAAAAGTCCAAAGGGAAAAGTCCAAAGGACAAAATCCAAAGGACAACGTATTCATACTTTTGTCTTTTGGACTTTTCCCTTTGGATTTCGTCCTTTGGACTTTGCCCAAAGGACAAATTCTAAGTAGCGTTCATACTTCGTCCAAAGGAAAAAGTCCAAAGGAGGTTTTGGCTTTTATAAAATTGTCCTTTGGACTTTGTCCAAAGGACGTTTTGTCATAAGTATGAACCAGCCCTAACACAGTGCAGCACTGACGCGCAATACTTTCTGCGGGATTTGCTTGTTGGACAAAAAAATCCCGTAGGGTTAAACTGTCTTACTTCGAGACACTGCAATCCTAAGCGAACCGTAGTCGACGTGGAAAACTGTTGTAGAAAGCTTTTTCTTCTTAGGTCGCTAAGACTTCTATCCACTAGTGACATTAAAATCCAAGTGAAACCAAGCTCACCAGATTCTTTGCCGTAACCCAATAACTTTGCAGCGTGTTTTTTACCTTGCAACCTAAAAATTTGCGGTCATTTTTATTAGAGCATTTCCGTATTAAAATTTTTTTACTGTTTTAGTGACTTTTTTTAGTTGTATGTGGAGCACCGATTATGTTCTAAAACGAGCAAAGGGAAATTTGAAGATGCAACCGCCTTACGCGACGCATTCCATTTGCTTGAGGTTAATATTATAAAGCTGTCGCATCTCAGACGTGGACAGTAAATTGCTTTAAGCGCTTTTTAGTGTTCTCGGTGTCGAAAAGATGCAAAAAAAACCGGGGACAGTAAAGTCTGGCCAGCAGACACAAAATTTAATTTTCAAAAGTTAAAACGCGCGTTTATTCTTTGATAATGAAAAAGACTTAAAGTTCGCTTAGTTTGCTGAACTAACCCAAGCGTAGATCAAGAATAAAATTAAATATAAGTTTTATTTCTAGTGATGAAGTTGCAATCATTGGTTTATCCCGGTAAGGACGGTAACCTGCCTGAATTGGGAAAAACGGTTTTTACCTGCCTCCTACCTGCCTCGATTGTAAATTTTGCTGACTTCTACCTGCCTCCTACCTGCCTCCACCCTGCCTCCTACCTGCCTCCGAGGCAGTTTTAGCTGCCTCCTACCTGCCTCCCAACCTGTATATGCTTCAACATAGGAGGCAGGGTCACCTGCCTCTTACCTGCCTCCGAGGCAGTTTTACCTGCCTCCACCCTGCCTTCTATCTGCCTCCTCCCTGCCTCCATGCTGTTTCCTATGCAGTTTTACGTGCCTCCTACCTGCCTTCAGTCTTCCGGAGGCAGGTTCAAAAGCCGTCCTTACCGGGTTAAAGGGGTTTTTTAACGCGAAAACAGAAGAAAAATGTGAAAAGCGCGCTTACCTTTTTAACACGTAACATTCCATTTTTAATAGTCGACTTTTTCTATCTGTCCATTCCACTTTTAGCGCGAAATTGGGAAAACCGTCATCTTTAGTTACGTCTTTAACTTCGTATACTGCACCGAAACCACCTTCCCCTAACTTTTTTAATACCTGAATTAACAAAGTTATAAAAAACTTTTAATTAGCCTTTGTTCGCGGTGATTGTAAGTGTAATATACATCAATTATTGAGGCATTATTGATTTCAGTTATTAAACATTTTACAGACTATCCATTTTTGGTTCCATGTAATAATACCAGCGTAAAAATTCCTTCGACGTGTGACTTGCTTACAAATTACATTCTGGTAAAAATACCATCGGCTAATTTGAAAATCTGACTGATTGACCTTCGGGCTTTTTCTTCCTGAACCTAAGCAAAACCTAAAAATCAAGCTAAATTGATCGATGGTCAAATAGCCCGAATGTGAAATTTCCCGATGGTATTTTTACCAGAACCAGGTTGTTACCCACTACGTTAA
>JASAMX010008141.1:0-25592 GCA_030248175.1 Microlaimidae sp. YZB2_3 | reverse complement strand
AGGATCCGCCAGGTACCACCTTTTGTGGGTGCGGGGTGAAAGTCCCCAGCCAAAAGCTGAATTTAACCTTAATAATAATTGGCTACAACTTTTTGTATTATTTTTATTCTCACCCGTTCATTCTTTATTTCTTCCTGACGGTGAGCGGTTACGCCCTTAGTTTTAGCCTGAAGGATTTTAACCTTAAAGGTGCGATATACTAAATCATGGCGCATTTTTTTCGCTTGGATTTTGGTATTAATCGATGCGTCAGGTTTCACTGAGTAAAAAATTGTATTACAAAAAAAAAAAATAATTTTCAGCGGTTGTCCAGATATTAGCAAGAATATCGTTTGGTTATTTCAGATAATTTTTTGTTTTTTACCAAACACCAGCCACGGTGTGTTTTATTTGCTTACGTTGGAGTTTGCAAACGCATTCTTTCTCGTAAAAATTCAGATGTATTTATACTATTTTATATGTAAATTTTGCTATGAAAAGATGCAAAATTGTTAATTATACTAATTTTTGTGTCTTTTTATTTATTATATTGCAGTTATAATGTTTTATTTTAAATAAACGATTTCATGTATTTTGAGTTCAGTTTAGTATTGGCAGGCTTTTTTTTTAATCTCTCATCGGGCGTACATATTTACTGTTGTTTGGCTGACTGAGCGGCAAAAAAATCGATGGAATAATGAAGCGATAATATCTAGACAACTGCTGAAAATTAATTTTTTTTGTAATACAATTTTTTACTCAGTGAAACCTGACCCATCGATTGATACCAAAAACCAAGCAAGAAAAAATACACCATGATTTAGTATACCGCACCTTTAATGTTTATTTACTATTTATATTTTTATCGTAGTTTTTTATTGTAAATAAAATTAACTATAGCGGCTGACGAGCGGTCGTTTTATTTATTTCGGTGTTAAATTTTAATTTGTTCAAAACAAAAATTACGCAATAAATATATGAAAGATACTATATTCCAACACTATTTGTAATAAAGCATGATTTAAAGATACAATAGTTTGATTTCTCGTCAACTCGATATCTTTAATTGTTTCAATTTATGTAATAAAAATGTTACGTGTGAATCCTTGTAATGAGTCAATTGGTGTTTTTGTTATTGTTTTCTCGCCTTTTGTCTCTTTTACAACCGAAGGGGTGATCATGGACAGGTTTTCCAGCCAATCTCGAGAATTTAATTTCTATTACAACGGAATGAAACCAGAATTAGCACAAAAGTGTGCATTTAATTGTGAACTCCTCACTGCTATATTTTTTCTATACGTGCCATGACTCTCTAATTCGGCGTGTATAAGACAAAGAAGCGAGGCAGGGCGGCATTCTGTTAACGGAGCGTATCGCCCACCGCACAGCGTTGCGGGGTCTTTAAAACTGGAAATCCGATTGTGAAGTGTTAGGTAATAGTTTTCCGCTCAAGTGACCGTCATTCCCTGAGTTTTACTGAGTTTAAAACGGGCTGTGGAGTGATAGATTAAAAAAAATTCATTAAGAAATAAAAAAATGAAGTTAATCTTGGCCGCTTTATCAGTGGTCGTTCTTTTGGAAGTGGTCCTGCCTGTTTTATCGGCACCAGGTAATAATTTAAGCATCAAGAGGTAGTTTCTTTTTAAGAAATTGTAAAAAAAATTTAAATTGAACCTGAAAAACATTTTTTATGTATTTATTTAAAATCAATTATTAGGTATAATTTAGTTGAGTTTTCTTATCAAATTAAAAAAAATGGTATTTTTCGTACAATCAATTATTAGGCATAATTTAGTCGAGTTTTCAGTTTTCTTATGAAATTAAAAAATAGTATTTTTCGTACAATCCATTCCAGTTTATCCCAGTTCAAGAGTTTATTTATACAAATGTGTAATTGAATACATTTGTAAGATTCAATAAAAGCATAGAAACTAAGTCATATCATAAGTAAAACTTCCTAATTTGCTTTCATAAGTCGTCTATTTTAATTGGTATTATCAGCTACATTTTATCGGTATTGGCATTAATGTTCTAAAAGTCTACTATTTTGGCAGTCCTTGGGTAGACTACTTATGGACATTTACTGGTTTATAAATTCAGGCCTAATTGTAGGCGAATAAAATCTATAGTTGAATTATGTATATCTGGCTGACATCGAAAATTAGTATGCAGACATAAAGGACCAATTAAAATTGTGCGGTTATGATGTTTTTTTTTAATAAATAAGAACGCAGAATTTTTTTTAATTCAACCTTTTTACTAAATATGCAGAAATTAACTAACTTTAGCCCTTAAAAAAATTGCATTTGGGTTACAAATTAAGAAAATTGATAAATAATTTTTAAAATGCGGGTTTTGATCTTTATTATTAAACCGCTTTTGTTAAAAATTTTTAATAATTTTGTTGTTAAATAGTCGATTCATTATTGCAATTATTGAGGTCAGCTAGATTTTATTTGCCTATAGCTGACTTCAATAATTTGTATTTTTTTGACTATTTAACAACAAAACCATTCAAAATTTTTAATAGAAGCAGTTTATTAATAAAAGATAAAAACCCGCATTTTAACAATGATTTATTAAATTACTCAACTTTGAACTAAAATGCAAATTTTTTAAGGGTTAAAGTTGGTTAATTTCTGTATATTTTATGAAAGGCGGAATTAAAAAAATATATGTTGTTATTTGTTTTTTTAAACATCATAACCACACAATTTTAGTTGGTCCGTTCATGTATGCATAGTACCTTACGAGATCAGCCAGATATAATTCAACCATACATAAAACCACACTAAAAATTAAAACAATTAATTAATTAAAGCGAGACATACTAAGATTACTGATAAAACATCTGGGGCATATTTTATAAAGATTTTTGTAATTGTAAATTTATAAACGCATTTATTTGCTTCTTATTCTATTAATTAAAAATACGTACGTAAGTGTGGAATTTACGGAATTTACAGACATAATGTATTTTTTTTAAATTCTAAACGCAATTTTATTAATATACTTTTTAATTAAAAATCCAAAAAAAATATGCGTTTGTAATTTATTTACAGCTGTAAATTTTAATTAGAAGCAATTTTTATGAAATAGGCCCTTTTGGCATATTTCATAAAATTAAAAATAATAATTAATTAATTACCTAATAAAAATTAATTACATATGGTAATTTTAACTGATATATTAGTAGCCAAACTAATAACCAAAATTTTATGATAAATAAAACTAGTGAAATTTATATGATAGAAAGTGACAAATAAATAAAAAAAGGTTGCTAAGGTTTAGGTAAAAAGGGTTGTTTGTTAAGGTTCAGGCAAATAAAAAAAATTGTTTCAGTTTAAAATCTTCATACCTTGTTTATCAAAATACTATTTTATCATGATTCGCTGGCACTTCCTCATTAACAGCTTATTTCAAATTTTTTTAAAAATTTTTATGGCGCATATAATACGATTTAAGTTTTTCTAAACTTTATTTTGTTTTAGGTTGTGTTTAGTTTGATTTTTTACTTTAGCTTGTGCTCCCCCGGCATGTTCAGCCGCAGCCCCCACTAGGCAAAGGCGACTTAGAGAGCCGAGGCAGCGTCAACCCAGACAACCTCGCCAGCGCAGCAGCCGCCAACAGTGCTGCCCTGCGTCAGTAAGAAATATATGGAATTTTTAAATTTTGTAAAAATTACCGTTATGTTGATGCTTCAGAAAAACGACGCATTAGAAATGTAACTTATAAAATAAAGTCAGCGGTTGATATTGCAACGTATACATAGTTAGTGATGACGTAATGAGTGAGATTACATGTTTAAGTTCTGTGCGCTTACTTTTCCGTCAAAAACATAAAACTAGCTAAATGTTTCGCATTCTTTCTCTATCAAATCTTGATTTTATTCGGCTTAGTATTTCTGAAAGTCATAGTTTTTTGTGAAACGAGTACATATCTTTATTGGAAAAGGTTGCAAAAATTTGCATAAGTCAAGACATTTTCCCTCCTATTGTTTAAACTCTGCATAATTGTGTTGCTTGCACAGCTTAACGACTGTATGAAAACTTTATAAACTACACAAATTTTTTTCCAACATATTACTTGATAGACAAAGAACGTCATTCAGGTTAAGGACGAAAAAAAAATTTTTTTTTTTGAATTGTTAAAAATTACATATAAAAGTTTTAATTGCCGTCTATTAACGAATAAATTTAATTTTAGTTCCGTTTTAATATTATCCCAACTTTTTCGTTGATTTCTTTAATATATTTTAGTTATAAAAAAGCCGTACTTTGATTTAAACAGACTAGTTGACCTTCTATTCTAAATAAATAAATTATTGTTTAACGTAAAAGATACAAAAATCAGATAGTTTAACAAAATATCGACGTCCAGTAAAATCCAAATTCTTAGAAACTTTAAACCATGTATACGTAAGAAATCACCTTCAGCTGTCTGGGATTCAAGGTTATCAAAACAACCGCGTTTATTTTTGTTTAATCTCTTTTTCTCTAAATTTTCATTTTATCAGACATCTTGCAGTGTTAATAGAGCAATCAAAGAAACAACAAAATATTTCAATGAACAATAGTATATGCAATCAAAATTTGTTTCCTGTGCCTATAAGCAATCAAAATTTTTATAAAAACTACAGTTTTGTTTAAAGTTCAGCATTTTTGATTAAAAGATGTAATATTTCAAAATATAAATGCATGAAAATATCAGAACAAATTATGAAAAGATTTTTTTATTACATGCATTTATAAATTGACTGTTGGGCTTTGATTACCCCGTAGTTATTATATTATAGGCACCGCCGACTCCTTGCTGTTTGCGCCCGATACCGGAGCCATCTTGCTGCCCGGCCCCGGCTCCGGAGCTCCCGCCCATTTACCTGACATTGCCCGCTGACCCCACGCCTCCGCCTCCCCCGCCCCCTCCGCCGAAAGTAGTGCTGATCCAACAACAGCATGAACCCACGACCCCGCCACCCCCGCCCAAAGTCATTCTGATCAAATCCCCGCCGGCCACCCCGCCGCCGCGCCCCAAGCAAAAAGTCATTCTGGTCAAGGCCCCCCAGCCCCCTCCCCCTCCCCACCCCCCGCAGAAAATAATCGTGTTGAGACAACCCCCCCCCCCCACCGAGCCCACAGCCCCAGAAGATCTTCGTGGTCCACCAGCAGCCAGAACCCGCCCCGCCCCCGCAGGAGCCGGAACACGTGTTCTACGTCGCGGAGCCGCAGGACCCTTGCAGCAACCCTCAGCGAGCCCGCAACCCCATCTTTAGGAGACCTCTTTTCCAGAGAAGACGTAGCAGCAGCAGCGGGTGCGGTCAGGCTCTGCCCGCCAACAACATCCAAGCTTCATATGTTCAGCTCTCTCAAGCCGATCCAGCCCCGAGGGTATTTTTTAAAGATTTTAAACTCGATATTTTTCTAAATAGATTAAAATGCCAATACGAAGTTAATTTAAATTAATAATGTGAACTAATGCAAAATCGAAATAAAATTCGTTGTTTTATTTTATTTTTTTTTATTTCGAAATCAAAAATTAACAATATCATGTATTTAACTTTTTTCAAATATTCTAAAAATTTGACAATTATTTATATAAAAATACTTTAGTTAAAACAGTATGTACACTTTTTAAGTTTTAAAACATGACAAAAAGTCCAAAAACCGCGTTGAAACTCAGTTTTTATTAGCTTTTTAATCCGATTCTCTCCTTGTCCATGAAAAAAAGACATCTATACTTAATCTTTGGTTAATCCTTGGTTATTCGGGCTTTATAAGTGCGGCTACGGAAGTTTTGAGAAAACAAAAGTTTGATTTATGATACAAAAAGGAGGTTAAATGTCAAAAAAAAAATATTAATTGTCATTATTTTAAATAGAATATTTTATATCTTTTAAAACAAAATATCTATTAAGGAAAATATTCTTTAACAAAAAAATAGAATAATAGGCATGTTGTGTAAATAAAAAAAACCATATATTTAGTTATTTGAGTTTTTTTTATAGACACTCCAGGGGCCTATTTCATAAAGATTTTTGTAATTGTAAATTAATAAACACATTAATTTCTTCTATTATTTTATTAATTAAAAAATACGTACGTAACCGAGGAATTTACGGAGTTACAGATGTAATTTTTTTAAGTTCTAAACGCAATTTTATTAATATACATTTTAATTAAAAAATTGAAAAGAAAAATATGCGTTTATTAATTTACAACTGTAAATTAATTATATGTAATTTTTATGAAATAGGCCCCAGTGATTGATTACATAAAATCACAAAACACAATCTATTAGCAAATTTATATTTAAGGACTATTTAATTTAATATTAATTAAATAAATATTTAATATAAGGTTTTTATTAGATTGCCCTGGCGCCACGATCACAATCTGTCATAACAGGACAGTCTCAATATAGCAGTGGGTCAAGCTACCTCTCACAGGTAATTAAATGGATTTTTATACAACACAAATTATTTTGAAACTGATCAACAGCAATTATTACTTTGTTTAGTTTAGCTCTACTTGATAAATGTTTGGATTTTTATATTAGTTTCTTGTTTTGGTATACATGAATCAACGTTGGCAGAGATTACAAACTCAAGCGAAAAAAAGTCCAACAAACGATATATTATAAGATATTTTGTAATGTTTTGTATAATTTTTTAACTAGCTAACCTCGGTTGCGCGAATTAATATTATCCATTTTCATTTCACGCGAACTGGCGAAAATTAGGTTATTAGCGGCATATTTCTAAAAGGTGTGTCTTTTTAAAAAGTCATTCTTAATGTATTTCATTATAATGGCATGCCGGTCCCATTTTTCGTACAGATTTTACACATTTTTGGATATTAGAGTTTGTTTGAGGCATGGTGAAAAGGCAAACATAAAATAAAAGATTTTATTTCCGACGTTTCCATCCGTTAAAACAGATCTTGATCAGATCCAAAAATGCAAAACACATATAAAATGATGAAATGAGGTTTGTATGTGTTTTGTATTTTAGACCCTGATGAAAATCTGTTTTAACGGATCGGAACGTCGAAAATAAATTTTTTTATTCTATTTGTGTCTTTTCACCATGTCTCAAACAAACTCCAATTTTGATTATGACCATCAAGGCAACTCTAAAAAACTTCGTAACCATTTTTTGATATATATTTTAGTAAATTGTTTTTGGTTTATTAATTATATTTTGTTTTATTAGTTATAATTATTATATATTTTAAAAATATTGTTTTTGTTATTATTTTTTTATTTACTTCAGGCTGCTCCGTCGTCAGGACTATACACAGGACCTGCTAGTCAAGGTTTTGGTGCTGCATCTCGATCAATAAATACTGGGTTAAGTCACGCTAGAGCCGGTCCATTGTTGCCTTGAAGTGTCTGAAAAGAACAAATAATCTTAAATTTTAGGTTATTTTATTTTGTTGATTTACCCATGGCGTTTACACAGCGATTCTAAGATTTAGCTTACTACCTACGTGTTTTTAGTAAATATATTTTAATATCGCATATTTTACAAAATCATAACAAACAATATGGTACTTATAATAGTGTTTTTTATTTGTTTAAATAGTGTTACTTAAACATTATTTACATGGTAATATTCAAAAGTACGGAATCAATGAAAAAGAAACAAACTGGAATTGGAATTAAGTAGTTTAAGACATAAAGGTTCAACTTTTGATTTTACGACTTAGGGCTTTAGGGCCGCTAGAACTTAGAACCTAATAATTGGCTTAGGTTTGCTTAAATTACAGGCTTTAGTTTCAATTATAGAGTGTATAATCCATAAGATTTTGCGATGTTAAAAGTTTGTTGCGCATATCACAGACACAGCTGAACTATGCTGAGCGTTCAAATATTTTCTTTCTGATTATTTTTAAATTATAATATTGTAACAAATAGATTAGAATTGATTCAAAAATAGTCATTCTATTTTTGTAAGTTTTTAAGACCTCAAATAATTTACAATTATTATATAGTGATAATACTCTTTACTATTTTACTCATTGTGTAAATACAAAATGTAATTAATAAAATAATATTAACCAATGTAATATTAAAAAATAATAATAAATATTACGCACATTTTTAGTACATCTTTATGTCTACAGTAGCAGTATCTAAATGGAAAGCAAGATTGTTGCCTATAAATACTCTAAAATTTTATTTCTAGAAGGTTATTCAAAGATTTAAATCCAAAATTCATATTAAATAAAGTTTACGGTCAGTTATGAGTTTCACCACACTATCGCTTGAACATTCGCATAATGAAAAATATTTTTTTCTTTGTAAATAAAATAAACCACGTCCTTTATCGATATCAATTCAGGAGACTTTTTAAATTATTATCAAAACTTTTCATGCATAGTCATTCATGAAAAAAACGTTACACCATTAGTAAAAAAAATCTATTATCGTGATTGGATTATATTGTCTTTTTAGTTTACACATAAACTTTCGTAACACAGTGACAAAACGCAGTGCGTTGAAACTATAGTGATCAAAAATAAACTGAGACAAGTCGACAAAACAAGTGGTTATCTAATATTAATATTGTGTGATATTTGGTTCCACAGCCTACGTAAGGAAGCGGTCGAGCTGGCGTGTGCTGGATAAGCTACAATCGTGTGCACGTGATTAAATACAAAACATAGTCAGCCAATCAATGGATTAACATTATGATAAAAACAACGAAATGTGTTTTTTAATCTTAATATGCAGCTTCGGAAGCTTTCTTGGAATGAAGGCCTGGCATACAGCCCGGTCTAGCCAGTTATAGGCCTAGCACAGATAGAATTGACAAGTGACGTGTTCCGCGCGCTTTATGGCGTTAGAACACTTTTGTGATTGCGATGTGGACGTGTTACTTGAAATTTGTCACTCCGGTGTCCTTGTGAACTAGAGGCCTTAGAGTTAGATATAAGCCCAATACCAATTTAAACACTTTTTATTCTGGTAGACTGAAAACAAGGTGATCAGTAAATTGAGTTAGAAAGCAAACAGCAAATATTAGAGAAGACTATGGGAAATTCACATGAAAATGCATTAGTAAAAGTGGACACAAAAACCGATACAAAAATCTTAAAGCTATAAAGTATAGAAAGTGTGTAAAGAAGGAAAGTAGGTGCAACTAAAAGATGTTTCTCTAAAAAAGAAACCCATTTCTTTTATTAAAATTTAACCGATTTTGAGGAGTATTCATGATAATAAAAATGTTAAAATGTTGGTCAATTTCTTCGTAAAAATATTTATTTTATTGGCGCTTCGAAACCACGACGGGTTTCTTTTTCAGAGCGAACAAATTTTTCGCTAAAGGGCGCTTCTAAACCTCTGGGAGGAACATTTTTTTTTGGATTATTAGCGAGTTTTTAAGTGAGCTTCATTTAACTAAGAGTAATCTTGTAATTGAATAATTGCATATGATTGTTTTAAATTTTCTTAATAGAAAACGAAAGGAAAAGTGGAAACGAAAAACCGCAGAGTTTTGAGGGGAGAAGGAAAAGATAATAATAGCTAAATAAATAAATACGAATTTACTAAACACGCATAAATAAAAAAATTTTACCGTAATTTCTGATGTAACCTGTAAAGACGCTAAAATAAATCACAAATTAAGTTATAATACAACCATGTTTTGAATTTTACAGGCATGAAATAAGATAAATTTTGCAATATCAAAAAAAATGCTTTGCTCCTAATTCTAGACACATTTTTTGATGCATTTTAAGCTTCATGATAGTCGGAGCTTTTCAATAGAATCCACCACTTCACTTAAAGCTAAAGTAATATGAGCAAAATATTTTGAATGATGATTAATTAATATATAAATGTAAAGTTGAATAGCTCCCATTTATTATTTCAGTGAAAAAAGTCTTTGCAATATATGACTTCGCATGTGAAAACATGAGTTAATAAAAAAAGAAAGCAAGAAAGTATTAAAACAACGTATAAACAAGAAAGGCAAACTAATCACAATCATAATGTTAGGCCATTAATTTAGGTGCAATTAAATTAATTAAAAATCCTAATTTTTTTTGAAAATATGTAAAACCTTGTAAACTAGCACTTGCAAACCTTGTAAACTTGTAAACCTTGGGTAATTTTTTTGTAAACATATTTCACACTTCATGGCAAACAAATTTATGGACAAAACATTTTAAAGAATATAAAATCGATATAATATTAATAAAAACATGAAATTGTATAATTTAGAGTTTGTAGTCTTTAAATAGTTTTTTTATTGCAAATCGCTCGGTACTTTATTTGTATTAAGGTGGCATTCTTTGTTGTAAATTATCTCATTCCAACATGTATGTTATTTCACTTGTGTAATCCATAAACATTTGATGAAACTGATTTTCGCTGTAGACACGGCCATTGTTATTCATGCATGATCACGAAAAGAATATTTAGACGTATGATAACTAACTTAAATTCGGCTAACCTTAATTTCGGCCACCGGCTGTTATTTTTACTATGCGCAAAGTTATGAAATGAACTGCGTATGACCAAATAGATCGTCATTGTCACGAGGCTGTGGCGAAGTGGTAGATCTCACGTCTTGCATACTGAAGGTCCCTGGATCGAGTCCCCACTGAGACACACTGCATTGTGATAATATTCTTTGTTAATACTGTTATATGTAGTATTTGGTTGCGCAATTAGTGCTGAGTAACATCGGCCTTGCGTATCCTGCATTACACAAAATAAAATGAACTCTTTTAAGCTGTCTAGCCACATGCAGTTCAATTTATAACTTAGCGAATGGTAAAAATAACAGCTTGTATGGCCGAAATTAAGGGTGGGCGAATTTAAATCAGTTACCCTTTTACACGATGCATTATACATAACTGGCGAAACTAATGTTGTTTACCTCATGAAAGTTAATGCATTGCCATACAACAACACTATAACATATATATTATATTATTTATAGTTAACTTAACATTTTCCTATTTGTTTTTGTTTTCTATCATCCTAAACGCATTTTTACAAATTGTTGAAAAAAACAACAAAATCTTATCTGTTTCTTTTTGTGACGGCAATTGCTAACTATTTCACACCTCGTAAGAAAAAAAACGTAATCACGATGTTTAAAAACATCTCAATACGAGTTTTACCCGCTATTGCACTTATAATTAACGCTGTCACTATGAAATTTGTCAAGACTTCCCGTCAATATCATTTAACATATGGGAGTTCCACTCTGTTGATTTCCACTCCTTACATGACAAAGTTTAGCCTTGAGCTTTTAGTTTTTATAACATATTGATAAACGTAGAACTTTAGTAAAAATTTTAAATTAAACAGTGACATTTAATAATCTCTCGCAGTTCCAATTCCTTAATTATACATTTATTGAAAATTCACAATCCCTTTGGGTTTAAAACCGATTAAAAAATTTTGTTATTATGTTTTAAAAAATTTTCAGTGGTAAGTGAAGGGTATTGGTGCAGTTACAACCAAAACACGTTTTTATTGGGGCAAATCCTAATAAGTACATGCCCTAATTAAGGCCATATTATCGTAATTGCGGTACTCTCCAATTAGAGCCTTCATAAAATGGGGAACAAGTTATTAGTATAAAGTTTTCCTTTATATTACATATTGTGTTTTGACGATCGGCATCTCTGATTCTGATGTTATAGATGTTATTGATACGGCAAAGTTTTAATTCACTTCAAGCATATGAAAATTCTTTTCGAAAACTTCTAGAACAATTGAATTTCCGTTGTTACAGTGATGATTATTTCTAAAACACAAAAAATAACTCCGGATCACTGATGGCATTAAAACGAAAATGCATTTTATATTTGCCATTTTTAACTTAAGACAAAACGTCTGATATTATTTTCAGTTTGTCCTTTAAACTCTTCATCGTTAATCAAAAACTTAAGAATGTTAATCTGACGTCAAACAAATGGGGAGAATTGCATTCCATTTAAAATTTCAGGGTCATTTGACAAAACTCAGTCAAAATTATTTTATTAAAATGAAAATTTATTATAGGGACCTTGCACTGGAACTCGGTTTACACATGAAGTATGCAATAAACATAGGGAGTCACCATAATGGATAATTACCGTATCTCCTACTTATCTTTTGTATGCAGATCAACCGATCGAAATTTCGCGCGCTTTCGAGGGTTGATCTGCATACTACAAAAGATAAGTAGGAGATACGGTAATTATCCATTATGGTGACTCCCTATGTTTATTGCATATTTCATGTATAAACCGAGTTCCAGTGCAAAGTGCCTATAACTATTGATTTTTAATTAAAGCAAGCAGAAAAAAAAACATTGGTGGTTTAATTACGAATGTTATTACCCCAATCAATTCCGTTCTTTTTCAGTGCCCCAAGTTGTCACTTGATATATAAAAGATTTCATTTTTTTCTTTATTCCATTGGACTTTTTTTTCGAGACTCAGGACATAGATTAACAATAATTTATTAGTAATTTATTCATTTTCGTATTTTGTTGGCGGAGCTTAGTTAAAGGGAATGCATCTATATTAATTTACCAATAAGTTGTCGGTAGACAAAGGTTTCATTTTTTTATTCCAGTAAATATTTGTTATTTTCTACAAACTTTAGTTACAATTCTAAATTTAATACACTATTATCCTTGAATGACAATTGACTTGATTCGCATGAAATGAAAAGGGCAAGGGAATAATACTGCTCTGTCGAAGGAGATATTGAAATTTTTTAACGCAGAAAGAACTAATCCACAGAAAAATACACTTTTGTGTAGCAGACTGATTTATTTGGAACAGGCTTCTTCAGAAAACCTGTGTTTTTTTGTGATTTTTTACCACAATACTTTATTACTTATGTTTCAAAATTTATACAAAAATAATTCATTGGTGATGTTTTAGAAAAAGTACAATAATAATCTTTTATAATGAAATGACGAAATCAATATTTATTTAAAGTCTTTTGTGAAAAAGGATAATTTTCCTGTTTCTATTTTTTTATGAGTAAAATGTTTTGCGCTGCAAAAAAACACTGTTATTTTTGTTTAAAGTAAATCAATACAAACTTATTTCTGATTTATTACAACAAGTTTTTATCGATTCTCAATGACGAAACATTTGGAATCCAATCATTATAAAAACTTGTTCGGTCATTACTAAAAAGGTTTAGAATGGGCATTCTTGTTTTGTTGTCTTAAATTGAGGAGTGCCCTTACCGCCTTGATCACGCAAGTTTTAAAATCATTACACTTTACATTATTAAACCGCATGTGTCTTATAATCACATTAATATGAGTGTGAAATATCATAAGTACACTACTCATCAAACAGTTTTACAGTTATTTTTAATTATCAATCAATTTATACCAAGTAGGCACAACTATCTAATTCTATAAAGAGTTTAATTGGGACAGAAAACTGTTAAACCCTAAAATTCCATGTAACGTTTTAATATATTAGTGTTATATTTTTTGCACAATACTAAACACTTTTTTTAAAAACTTTTTAAGGCTATTTGCAATCTACGCACTGATATCAATGCAGCAATTATTCTCAAAGCATATGTTCCACACATTATTCAGAAACCTTAGTTGATTAGAGCGAAGTTAAAATGGGTAAATGGGTGGGGAATTGAGTATCGCGAAGAAGTGCACGTGTCATGATTACTCCAAAGTCATCAACGGAATTTCCAAACGGTAGTGATAGGTGAATCGGCGATTACCGGAGCAGGTTCTTAGCCATTGTTCTAATTAAATTTCCCTCGAAACCTGCGCGTCGACTCGCTTGCGCGGAAATCCAGCTTGGCTTCCGAAACGCATTTGGCGCATTTTTCACAATCAGCAAGCGTGACGCCCGTCTTGACAATAATCGTCTTTGTTTTCCGGTCTGGTCCGTCCTGTAAAAGCGAGGAAGAGGGGAGAAAAAAATTCCCTCATATTGCAACGCCACCGCAGCGGAAGGGCGGTCGACTCCTCCATCCAGCTAAGAATTATCACTGTCAGCCGAAAGTTAGCACCGCCAATTAGGCGAGCTTTTTTTTTTTAACCAATTCTTCCCAATCGAAGAAGTATGAAAGTTTACGCTTCCCTGTTGTGTCTCGTTACACTGACTTTAATCGGCGATTACGCCTATGGTCAAGGTAAGGCTTACGGTGTGATTATAATAAACTGTCATGATGGTGGGTTGTTACTTAAGCCAAGTGATTTTCTAGAAGAAATTTTAGTTCCCAAAAACGCTTAAAGTGTAGTTCTGTGTTGATAAGTACCGTTTTTGTCCTAAAAACTACTCGTAGCTTAAAAAATATCTTAACATTATGTTTAAAATATGATTAATACTATCAAAAGACTTTTAAATTACAGCAAAATTTTTTTAACACAATGTACACTTTTAAAAATTTCGTAAAAAAATATGCAATTATCTTTATGAAAATTAGAAGTTAAGAGTTATTTTCAGGTTTATTAAGTTTAACTAGGTTTATATTGATATATTTTTGTGAATTTTTCTAAGCAACAATTTGTACAAAAACTGCCCACTGCATAAAAGTTTTAAGTTTAGTGATTCTATCTTGTTATTATGTAAGTAGTCGATTTAACGAAAATTAAATCATTCTATAGCTGAAACCAATCTTCGAAAATGGAATTGATAAAATAAATTAAATAAATTTAATATATCAATTTAATTTGTTTTTGGTTGAAACATTAAGCAGGTCCACTTAAAGCATTATTAGTTACCGGCTAAGTTAACAGTTAAAATAGCTTTTACTGCAAAAATTTTCCTTTTTTTGCCCTGTAAAATTGCACATTTAATTTGAAAACGCGTTAGAATTTTAAAAACCCACAAATGGCAGGTAGGGTAACTGACTTAATTTCGGCCACGCCTTAATTTCGGCCACCAATTTAGGGTGTTAGAAAATTGGCTTAATTTTAAAACACAAAAGAACTAGCACAAAAGTAACTGGATTAATGTTGAATAAAGTGTTTTTGCAAAAGTTTTTTTTTTTTTTTATTCTACATTATCAACATTTTCATACAAAAAGTGAATTTTTTGTGGTTTTCCTAATTTTTGCTTTGTGTTTAAACTGCATCAAATTTAGAACGAAGCAATATATAACCTTAAAATATCTTCTATTTAAGGCTCAAAATTGTTAATTTTGATGTTTTGATATTTTCTTCAAAATCATTTTTCAATGCGTTTAACTAACTGCGCATTTTAAGATTCCGCTAATTTCGGCCACCAGAAAATTTAAGTGAAAAAACCTGCCGTTTTTTGGTGTTTTTAAATATCATTGTACTACCGTATTTATAAATAATTTTTTTTGCTCGTTTGACTTTGTTTTGACGTTTTTTAAGCCAAAAATAAAAAGTGAACAAAAAATACAAATTATTAAAGCATGTTTTTTTAAGGTTTTGACACAATTATTTAAAGTCTTGCTAATAACTATTAAAGTTCGCAAACGGAAAAAATTAAGTTATATGTACCGAGAACAATACCTAAGGGTAAATTTGCAACCTTTAGAAGTTTTTATTGTTCGTTTAAACAATAGTTATGGCCAGTTTTTTGTAGGTGGCCGAAATAAATGGCACGCGCCTTAATTTAAAAAAAACTTTAAAAAAAAGGTTTAAACATTCACTGATTTTTAAGTGTAACAGAAATATTCAAATTTTGCACTGGAATAACAAATATAGCTATTGTTTGATTTTTAGGCCAAATGGCTTGATTGAAAAAACCAGAAAAAACTTATTCAAAAAATAAAAAAAGGTGGCCGAAATTAAGTCAGTTACCCTACTACATGTATTTGTGATTTGCGGCTATATATTTTGCGTTGTGAGAATAAAAGTGGGAGGAGCTACAAATTGAATATATATATAAAATTTTAAAAATCTACCCTTTATTTGGTAAAAATAATCACTTAAGTTTTTTTATCCATCTTTTTTTGAAAAACCTCTCAGTGGACTTTTTTATAGTTCTCAAAGCATTTTTTTTTACTTTTAGCTTTCCACTTTTACGTCATTTTTCATGAAAAGGGAGAAGTTGAGAAATGCTTGATGAACTTGGCTGGTGTTAAAATCATTATTTTAAGAATACGAAATTTTCTAGTTTTGATTTTGAATTTTAAACTAAGTTATGAATAAAAAACATTCGAAGTTTAAAAAATATTGATTGTTTATTACGAGTTTTTCAGTGCTTTGCCACTGAAATCAATACGACAAACCAAACCACAAAACAAAATTTTTCCAACGACAATATACAAAACCACAATGATTTAATTCCAAGTAAAAAGGTTAAAATAAAACAAAAACCAGAGTTATTTGTAAAAAGACAATTAGGTTTTTTGTATTAAAAAATTTAAAAATTTAAAAACGTCAAAATGTTTGTGGAAAAAAAAGATCGTTTATTATCTTTCGTTTAAATATAAATGATTATTGATTGATTAAGAACAAATTAAAAAAAATACAAACTACATAACAGCAATAAAGATAAAAATTTCAAAATTTAGCTATTGTTTTGAAGTCCAAATACACTGAACGCACACCTTTTGTCTGTGATCATAAAAAATGAAATTTGTATTAATTTGTATTTGCATGAATTAAAAAGTTTGAGTGATTAAGTCTTACCAAAAAACTGTTCAATACAAATTCAAATCTGTGGCTCAGATTAGCCTTACTTCAAGTAATTTGTGTATATTGATCAAATAAAAATGCTAAAGATTCACAATGCTTTTAAAAAACTTTGGAATAAGATATCGATTTATGTGATTTTTAATTATTTTATTTTCCTTTATTACCACATTAATTCGTAAAATTTACTAAACAGACTATTGATTTTATTGAAATATCTAACGAGGCAAAATTTTAAGATAAGCGATAGGAGCGCATTTTTTGTAACATGGCATGAAACTTTCTTGTCTTTAAATAAAGTTGACTTCCCGTTTATTAATTAACAGACCCACTTTGATTTAATGTGAATTATAAAAAATATTTTTTAGGAACACCCAGATTTGGTAAAAGCAAAGAAATCTGGAAACGTCGTGGTGAAGAGTGGAAGTACCGGTACCGAGAGGGTCGTAAATACGAATTGGTCCAACAGAGTCCCTGCGGTTGCCAGGCTCAACCCTCTTGCGGTTGTGCCCAACCTGCCCCCGCTCCTCCTCCCCCGCCACCCCCACCACCACCACCACCCCCAAGAGACCCCTGCGGCTGCTCTCCTCTTAGACAAGCGGCTCCTCAGCCCTGCGGCTGTGTTCCTGCCCCGCAGAGAGCTCCACGAATTCGAGCTCCGAGAACCCGACCTCCTAGGGTACCCCGGGTGAAGCCCGTCAGACAACCCCGGACCAGAAGGCTGCGCACTGATCCCTGTGCCCCGGCCGACCCTTGCGCGGCGCCCCCACCCCCGCCACCCCCACCACCACCACCACCCCTTCCGGCCAGAGACCCCTGCGGATGCGCACCTCTGCGTCAACCGGCACCACAGCCATGCGGATGCGTGCCCAGATCCCAGAGGGGCCCAGAGAGGGAGGCCGATCAGAAGGAATAAAAAAGTACCGCCCATGCCCCAAAATTCCACTCAGACAGGCCAGGAACCCCTGCGGCGGATCTGCGTAAGATTTTTAATTTAAACTTAGCAATTTCCACAGTCAAAACAAGTTTCTGAATTTTCAAATAAATTAAAATCTTATCTTGGGGGGTTGGGGTAAAATATTATAATACTCTATAAGTATAATAATTCAAAAATAAATTGTGTGTAAATAAAAATGGGTAATTTTTGCTCTTTATTGCAATTTGTTTACTACTGAACGCTCTGCAATAAAAACTGTCCGGAGAGACCTTAAGTCCTCACTGCTGCTCCTTTCCGTTTAATCGATTTTTGTATATATCACTTGTCTGTCACCTGCGTTTGACAGAAAATACTCATATATTATAAAAAAAAGATTTTATAAATAAAAAAGCACTTCCACTAAAATCACGCTAGGTTATCGAAAAAATTTAAGTTTTAAATATGGTTCAATTGCGAAAAGTTTTTAAATAAATCCTGCCATTTTGAAAAACACCATATAAAAAAGTTATGTTTCGCGTTCGATGTATTATGTTTTTTACAACAGTGCGTTATTCTTACAAAAATTAAAATCTAAAAAAAGTAAAATATCTTTTTATATGAGTTCTCTTACTCTAAAAGTAAAACTTTGACTGGCTAACCGGTATACTAGAGTAACAACAAACAAAAAAATATCAACTGTAAAGCAAGCATAAAAATATTTTTTTTAAAACAGCAGTATTCATTTAATATTTTTCAGAATTAAACTAAATTTAAAACTTAAATTTTTTTAACCCCAGCGTGTTTTCTGTTAAGTTTCATTAATATACGTTCAGTAGAAATTTTTTATTTTGAAAAGTGGTATATAAAAACACCTAGATGTTAATAAAAAAACCATGCGGTTTTCTTGTAACGACTTGATAACCGTTGAAAATAAATTTTTGGTGTAATCCAATTTTTTCTTAGTGTGACCAGATACACACATCAGTATTAATTAAAAAGCACATAAAATACACCACAAATTACTATAATGCACCTTTAAATATTTTTATCAAGTATTTTACTTGTTTCATTTTTTTTATTTAAGTCGCAAATTTGATGTCGTTCAAATAAAAATAAACAAAATTTAGTAAAACAATTCACATAAACTATATAATGGATGTTATTTGATTAAAACAAATTCAAATCAGATTTACTTCAGAGATACTAGTTTTCTAAGTTAAAAAAAATTAGTAGGGTAACTGACTTAAAATCGGCCAGACCTTAATTTCGGCCACCGGCCCTTATTTTTGCTATGCTCATAAAGTCATAAAAAACTCCATATGACTAGATAGATCACATGACGATCTATTTAGGCGCGCGCAGTTTATTTCAAAACTTGCCTATAGTAAACATAATAGCCTATACACGAAATTACGGCATGGCCCGAATTAACGTGAGTTACACTATTTAAAGATTCCAGGAAAAAAAACATGTCTTTTGTTGTGTTTTTAAAGGTTCTGCAACTTGGCGCCCCGTTACAGTCGGGCGAAATTCTAAATTTTATTATTTTTTTTATTTAAACAAACGGTTTAATTTTATAGTTTTTTTCAAAATTAAACTTAAAGGAGCACTGTCACAAATCAAATTCCTATATCGCCCGAAACGGACTGCTCCTTTAATACCAAACCTACCTAACTCAAATTCGGGATTTGGAATGCTCTACTACAAGGCTACAACATTTTTAAAATTCAGCTCGATTGGTTCAGTATTAAAGGAGCAGTCCGGGTTGGGCGATATAGGATTTTGATTTGTGACAGTGCTCCTTTAAAAGCTGTCTGAAAGCGACAGATCTCACAAGCAAAATTTTAAAATCCGTAAACACATATTAAATTGCTATAATAAACTTTTATTTTTTTTTGTTTTTTTAATAAATCGATTAGCAGATTGTTTTTATAACAATGTTCTTTTTTTTGTTTTTGTATAAACAGTAATTATAAAAAAATGCAATAAACAAGAATAAATTTTGATTATTTCATAAAAAAGTAACAGAATTATTAGTGTAAATTTAGATAAAAATTAAGCTAACACTACTTAATTTTTGATTCTAAAGGGACCTTTTAAGTTTCAGTAATGATTATAATAGTCATTCCAAATAAAAAAGGACTGCTTGGCGGCATTTCAAAATCAAAAAATTTTATTTATGGTTCAAAATTATTTAAAATTTGCAATTTTAAAGTATAATAGAAAATTTAGCGCCGTTTGTAACATGTTAATTTATTTGATTATAAAGTTTTTGGGGGTATTGTGGCAAAAACTTTCGCTTTCTTTGAATTTACGCTTTCTGATAGCATTCGGATTTTGAAATGTAATTTTGCTGTCGTCAATGTCCGAACACATAATGTGTAAAATATTTTAATGCAACAAAACACTATTTAATTTGACTTATTTGATCATTTCTCAAGAATTATTCTATTTTAAGTTTAAATAAATGTCAAAACTCTAATTAAATAGACTAATTAAATAATTTCCCCCAGGATAACTTTTTTTAAAGTTGTACATAAACAAAAAACGGTAATTAAATAAGCTAATTTGATTATTTTCCGCTGCTGCTCCTATTTATGTTATAAATAAATTATCGACAGACGGCGCTGTTTGTGTTTATTAAAAGTTTGCCAACGTCATAAATATTTAATTGAATTTACGCTGTTTAATTTTGTAAACATTCTTAACAAATCAAACATATTATCCACTGTCAAAAGTAGCACGCAGTAAGCGTATACAAAGCTGACGTACTTGAATGTTGTAATACCAAAAATATTAAACATAAAAATAAAAATATATGTAACCAATAATATACTATGCCTAGGTGCATTTAAAACCCCGAATTGTAGCTCTACTTCAGGTATTCCTGCTTTAATTAGGACTATATCGAGCCAATTGGAGTGTGTCCAAATTAAATTTTTGCCCAATTTCAGCCATTATGTGCTCTATTTAGGCTATACACGTCAGAATCAGAAAGCACCAATCCAAAAATATGAAAAAGTAAGATTCGTATCACACACAGTTCGCGCGCGGAGTGCAAAGGCTGTTGTGAACTTATTTAAAAAAGAAATATTGATTTTTAGCCCAGCCAAAACTTCTCCACAGCAAAATTTGCAGCCAGGGCATCAAGTTATCTAGATTGGATTAAATTTGTGATTGACGTGCGCACTGTTTGAGGTGTCTTTCAAATGGAGCCCTATATTATGTCTGAGAAATATGTAGCGACTTATATTCCTTGATTTTTATCTCAGAAGTATTGATATCATACCACAGAACAGTCCCGGATTAATCTCAAGAAAAAATAATATGCACTAAAAAGTAAGCTACTAAGCAGCACTTTCTTAAAATAAACTCCTAACCCCTTGGGATTTTTTCGTCCAAAAACGCTGTAAAACCGCAAGAGGAATTCTGTGTCAGTGCTGCATTGTGTTAAACTTTGCGTTGCCGGCGGGATCGTCACTAAGTTTAACACAGAGCAGCACTGGCGTGGAATCCATTTTACGAAAATGCAGCGGAATTAATCCCAAATCGTTAATATTTATTTTTAATTTACACCAACACAAAGAAGTGTTTTAAACTATGACTTAAAGCAGTTCTATCAAAAAAGTAAAAAAATAAACATTAAACAGTAATGCTATTATTGCTTATGCCATTAACTGTTGCTCAATTTTATTTAACATTATTTACCTACTTTTTTATTTTTTGATTTTCAGTTATTGTGCTGATGGTAAATCAAAGTCCATCAACTCTGCGATCAGAAATTACTAAGAGCAGGAAGTTATTTATTAGAAGAATCATTAATAGTACACATTATGCTTTTGTTTGAAATATTATTTTTTTAAACATTCTATTTACAGCTGTTTTTTAATTTAGGTGCCACATCAGTCATAAGTTGTGTCTGGAATAAGTTTTTTTTTTCGTTTGTTAGCATTCTTGTTTAACGAAAGATTTCAAATTTTCGTGTGCGTTTGCTAAATTTAGTTTTTTTTTTCATATGAAAAAAAAAAGATTGTAAGCTTATAAGTAGTAAGTACACAAATGTGGCTTTTATAAAATCATCAGATTAAATAGCCATTTCTATGTCCCCAGGCTGTACTTTTGGTTGCATTTGATTTTTTCTTGCACAAATTAAAATCAGTTTATTTACGTAAATTTACATATTTGTGTAGAAATTTTTCCAGTTAAATAAAAATTATATTCTAAGTATAAGTTCCGTTTCAAAAAGTTCAACCAGGCATTTTCTTGCTTGTTATTCTGAGATCTTTTGGAGACAGAATGAAACATTTATGCATCAATTCTTATATCTCACGCAAGTAAAGGCTGGTTCATAATTATGTAAAAACGTCCTTTGGACAAAGTCCAAAGGACGTTTTTATATAAGTATGAACCAGCCCTAAGATTAAGATCTGGATAGTGCGTTTGCAACTGTTGACTAAAGTCACATAAGAGATATACAGTGTGTAAAGTGCGTTTGCAACTGTTGACTAAAGTCACATAAGAGATATTCAGGTGTGTAAAGTGCGTTTGCAACTGTTGACTAAAGTCACATAAGAGATATACAGGTGTGTAAAGTGCGTTTGCAACTGTTGACTAAAGTCACATAAGAGATATACAGGTGTGTAAAGTGCGTTTGCAACTGTTGACTAAAGTCACATAAGAGATATCCAGGTGTGAAAAGGGCGTTTGCAACTGTTGACTAAAGTCACATAAGAGGATATTCAGGCCTTATTTTTCTAAATTTCATATTATTTTTCTTCTTTTTCTGCTTTTAGTGTAAAGTGCGTTTGCAACTGTCAGATCACCTTATAATTTTATGTTGAAAAACCACGCAAAACTTACAGAACGTACCTTTATTGAACTGAACATCATAGGTAACGGCCAATCAGCTGCGCGCCAAATATTGCCATGCAAATTAAAACACATCGTATGGAAATTTTTCCTTATGTAAATTTTGGTCGATTGACTTCTTTGTGAGGCTTTTGGTAGCAAAACTGTGCATTTATATGACCCCTGCGTGTCCAGTCCAGATAGTTTTGATGACTTAGGGTAGATGGAGCTTAGGGAACCTGGAACCTAAACAAAGGAAATTTGGAGCCGTAATTAGAGATCTTGGATCCGAAAGTAAAAATTGCTACAAACGTTTATCAAAAGGCTGGTTCATACTTATGACGAAACGTCCTTTGGACAAAGTCCAAAGGACAATGTTAGAAAAGCTAAAACGTCCTTTGGACAGGCCAAAACGTCCTTCGGATTTTTTCCTTTGAACGAAGTATGAACGCTACTTAAAATTTGTCCTTTGGACCAAGTCCAAAGGACAAAATCCAAAGGGAAAAGTCCAAAGGACAAGAAAGTATGAACACGTTGTCCTTTGGATTTTGTCCTTAATGAACAAAGTCCAAAGGACGTTTTTACGCTGTATTTGTCTTCTGGACAAAGTCCAATAAACTTTTGTCCTTTGGACGTTGTCCAAAGGACGTTTTGTCATAAGTATGAACCAGCCTTAAGCCTGAGTGACACCTAAATCTAAGCCCAATCCAAGTTCCCATTGATCTCGGCTCCAAGTTTCCGAAAATTTCCTATGGTTCGAAGTTCCCTGCGTCTGGCTCTAGAAACCCCGTAAATTGAAGATTCTAAAGGCTGGTTCATATTTATGTAAAAACGTCCTTTGGACTTCGTTCAAAGGACGTTTTACATAAGTATGAACCAGCCTTAGAAATGTTTTAAAGACCTCTAAAATTGACCGCTGCGCGATTTTTTGCTTGTCTTGATATTTTATCGTAAGTGAGCAGTAGTTATTTCTGATGTTCCTACCACCAAGAATATATAACACAAGAGAATGTCCGACTGTACACTAAATTTTTAACCAAAATTTTGCGAGAAAAGTCGCACTTTCAAATTTGTGTGCGACTTTTCTCGCAAAATTTTGGTCAAAAATTTAGTGTACAGTCGGACATTCTCTTGTGTTATATATTCTTGCTACCACCAATGTCGTGCTCCGGAGCTTCGCCCATTTAAATCGTAAGGAGTTTCGGAATTCCGCTCCGTAAATGAGCGATTTTTACCTTTGTTTTAAGCTTGCAATATTTTTTATGGTATTATTCGTTTCGCATATTTTGAACCATTTGTATCAGTTTTAATAAGGATGTAGCTTCGGAGCTTCAAAAAGCGAACTGCGCTCCCGAATTTTGAAGCTCGGAGCTCGTAGATTTAGGGAAAATCAGTAGTAGATTTATGTTTACTTACTATTTTATGTCATGTTTTATGCTTACTATTTCATTTTTAATGTTTATATACGGTGTCATGTCAATGCATCTTTCATGCCTTATAATATCCTGCATTTTGCAAATAAAAATTCGTTTATTCATTCATTGTGAAATGGGAAATCCGGGAGATGTGAAATTTTCGAAATAAGTTTACGAAACATGACATAAAATAGTAAGTAAACATAAATCTACTACTGATTTTCCCTAAATCTACTAAGCTCCGAGTCTCAAAATTCGGTAGCGCAGTTCGCTTTTTGAAGCTCCGAAGCTACATCCTTATTAACACTGATACAAATGGTTCAAAATATGCGAAACGAATAATACCATAAAAAATATTGCAAGCTTAAAACAAAGGTAAAAATCGCTCATTTACGGAGCGGAATTCCGAAACTCCTTACGATTTAAATGGGCGAAGCTCCGGAGCACGACATTGTGTATAAATATATAACACAAGAGAATGTCCGACTGTACACTAAATTTTTGACCGAGATTTTGCGAGAAAGTCGCACACAAATTTGAAAGTGCGACTTTTCTCGGCAAAATTTTGGTTAAAATTTAGTGTACAGTCGGACATTCTCTTGTGTTATATATTCTTGGTGGTAGGAACATCAGAAATAACTACTGCTCACTTACGATAACATACTGAGACAAGCAAAAAATCGCGCAGCGGTCAATTTTAGAGGTCTTTAAAACATTTCTTAGGCTGGTTCATACTTATAAAACGTCCTTTGAACGAAGTCCAAAGGACGTTTTTACAGAAAATATGTAGGAAACCTCTAAAATTTTCTAGTTGACGGGTTTTTAGAGCCAGACGCAGGGAACTTTGAACCATAGGAAATTTTCGGAAACTTGGAGCCGAGATCAATGGGAACTTGGAACCCTTAAGAAAAAATTGATTTGGGCTTAGATTTAGATGTCACTTAGGCTTAAAGCTGGTTCATACTTATGACAAAACGTCCTTTGGACAACGTCCAAAGTTATTGGACTTTGTCCAAAAGACAAATACAACGTAAAAACGTCCTTTGGACTTTGTTCATTAAGGACAAAATCCAAAAGACAACGTGTTCATACTTTCTTGTCCTTTGGACTTTTCCCTTTGGATTTTGTCCTTTGGACTTTGTCGAAGGTACAAAAATTCCAAGTAGTGTTCATACTTCGTTCAAAAGGAAAAAATCCGAAGGACGTTTTGGCCTGTCCAAAGGACGTTTAAGCTTTTCTAACATTGTCCTTTGGACTTTGTCCAAAGGACGTTTCGTCATAAGTATGAACCAGCCTTTAGATAAACGTTTGTAGCAATTTTTACCTTCGGATCCAAGATCTATAATTACAGCTCCAAATTTCCTTTGTTTAGGTTCCAGGTTCCCTAAGTTCCATCTACCCTAAGTCATCAATACTATCTGGACTAGACACGCAGTGATCATATAAATGCACAGTTTTGCTACCAAAAACCTCACAAAAAAGTCAATCGACCAAAATTTACATAAGGAATAATTTCCATACGATGTGTTTTAATTTGCATGGCAATATTTGGCGCGCAGCTGATTGGCCGTTACCTATGATGTTCAGTTCAATAAAGGTACGTTCTGTAAGTTTTGTGTGGTTTTTTAACATAAAATTATAAGGTGATCTGACAGTTGCAAACGCACTTTACACACCTGAATATCTCTTATGTGACTTTAGTCAACAGTTGCAAACGCACTTTACACACCTGTATATCTCTTATGTGACTTTAGTCAACAGTTGCAAACGCACTTTACACACCTGTATATCTCTTATGTGACTTTAGTCAACAGTTGCAAACGCA
>JASAMX010008135.1:0-17633 GCA_030248175.1 Microlaimidae sp. YZB2_3 | reverse complement strand
AAAGGTTAAATAAAGACGTATTGCTAGATAAGTTTATTTTGAACTCAAAAGCACATCATTAAATAAAAATTTACACATGTATAGTTTTGCTTGATTTTTAGGTTTTGCTTAGGCTTAGGTTTTTAGGTTTTAGAAATAAAATAATTTAGTAAAAGTTTATTTGCGGTAAAATTTTGCTTAATTTTCGGCTTTTGCTTAGGCTTAGAAAAAAGGTTATTAATTTTAATTAAGCTTTAGTCGAAAAATAAAAGAAACTAGTTTTTTGAAAAGTACGTTTAAAAATTCGCATCCAAAAGACGAGTTTTCCAAAGACGAGATGTTCAAAAAACGAGCTTCCCGAAGACGAATTGTAAAAGACGAGATGTTGAAATACGGAAATGTAAAAGACGAAATTTCCGGGGTACGCGTGTAATAGCCCGTAATATAGGAAAAGTGGAGGAATTAAAATCTAAGGGAATTGTGCGGAGCAGCAGCAGATGTTATTTAATTTTTACAGTAAAATGTGTATAAAACAGAAAACAGCATCAGACTATTTCGTTATTAATCTTTTATTTAAGTTCAAGTAATCTTGCATAAGAAAATCTTTGCATAATCTTGTTTCTAGTTTTACAAGAAATTTAATTTACAATTTTTTTAAACAACTCTCTACTCTTTATTATCCACGAATTTAAAAACAAAAATAATGCGGGACTCCGGAGCTCCGTTCCGGCATGATGGCCCAAACCCTTCCATTTATACATGAACGGAAAGTTTTTTAGTGTAAAAAAATATAGTCTATACTTATGACCTTATAGAATCACTTTCAGTCAATAAGTACTTAGGAAAAAAATTGAATCTCCAACCAACTAAAGAGATCTTAAATATTTAGCTTCTTCAACCATGGTTGCCCACAACACACTTAAAGCCGCACATCACGACTAGTACTCGTCATTTGAGGGTTTTTAAAATTGTAGCGTGGGAGCTCCGAAGCTCAGAGCTCTGATAACACTAATTAAAATACATTTTTGGTCTAATATTTCTGCGCGTTCTTTTACCATACACAGTATGCGTAGTATATCTCCTCGAACTACTTGGGGATTACCTAAGTTTAAAGAAATGTTTCCCAGCAATTAAAAAAAATAAAACATAAACCTCCTACAATTACCCTACTTAAAAATATTTACAATTTACACCATTACTACTAATGTTTGTGTAAGAACGTTCTTCCTAGCTTTGATATTATTCATCGCCTGGTAGTGTGCGTCACCCCTCGGACGGGGCGCGAGACCGGTCCCGTCCCGCCTTTTGATCCGACTTGATTCACGCCGGAGGAATGGGATCAGCTTTTCTCAACTCACCAGCTTGTCCCTCGTTTACCCGACGATTACGATCCAAGAATCGCCTTACTTCTTCTCCGATCTTGTCCGTTCTCGAAGTAATGCGTACACGAATGGACGCTTACGCTATGCTGTGTGTAAAGAGTATGGTGACGAAAGAATAAAAAAACACATAGTTTTTTTAATGTTATCCACTGAATTTTTCGTAGAGTTGGACAACAGCGAAGTAGGGATATTTGTAGGAGGTTTATGTTTTATTTTTTTTAATTGCTGGGAAACATTTCTTTAAACTCAGGTAATCCCCAAGTATTCGAGGATATCTACGCGTACTGTGTCTGGTAAAAGAACGCGCAAAATACTAGAACAAAAATGTATTTTAATTAGTGTTATCAGAGCTCTGAGCTTCGGAGCTCCCACGTTACAATTTTAAAAACCCTCAAATGACGAGTACTAGTCGTGATTTGCGGCTTTAAGTGTGTTTCTGGGCGACCATGGTTGAAGAAGCTAAATATTTAAGATCTCTTAGTTCGTTGGAGATCAATTTTTTCCTAAGCGCTTATTGACTGAAAGTGATTCTATAAGGTCATAATTCTAAGTATATTTTTTTACACTAAAAAACTTTCGTTCATGTATAAATGGAAGGGTTTGGGCCATCGTGCCGGAACGGAGCTCCGGAGTCCCGCATTATTTTTGTTTTTAAATTCGTGGATAATAAAGAGTAGAGAGTTGTTTAAAAAAAATTGTAAATTAAATTTCTTGTAAAACTAGAAACAAGATTATGCAAAGATTTTCTTATGCAAGATTACTTGAACTTAAATAAAAGATTAATAACGAAATAATTATGTGTTTTCTGTTTTATACACATTTCTGTCAAAATTAAATAACATCTGCTGCTGCTCACACAATTCCCTTAGATTTTAATTCCTCCACTTCCCTATATTACGGGCTATTACACGGGGTTCCCGGAAATTTCGTCTTTTACATTTCGTCTTTCAACATCTCGTCTTCTACAACTCGTCTTCGGAAAGCTCGTCTTTTGAACATCTCGTCTTTGGAAAACTCGTCTTTTGGATGCGATTTTGTAAACGTACTTTTCAAAAGACTAGTTTCTTTTATTTTGCGACTAAAGCATAAAATTAATAACCTTTTTTCTAAGCCTAAGCAAAAGCCGAAAATTAAGCAAAATTTTACCGCAAATAAACTTTTACTAAATTATTTTATTTCTAAAAACTAAAAACCTAAGCCTAAGCAAAACCTAAAAATCAAGCAAAACTTTATACATGTAAATTTTTATTTAATGATGTGCTTTTTGAATTAGAAAATAAAAACCTTATTTTTCCTAAGCCTAAGCGAAACCTAAAAATCAAGGAAAATTTTATCGGCAGGGCGCAAACTCGATTTTTAAAAAATACGTTTACAAAATCGCATTGAAAAGACGAGTTTTCCGAAGACAAGATGTTTAAAAGAAGAGTTTTCCGAAGACGAGTTGTAAAAGACGAGATGTTGAAAGACGAGATGTAAAAGACGAAATTTCCGGACACCATTACACGGACTTAAAAGTTTTTAATGTTTGATAATTAATTGTCAAAATTTGGTATTTAATCCTTATTATTAAACCACTTTTAAGGAAACATTTAACTGATTTTGTTGTTAAATAGTCGATTTAATTCTACAAATCATCGAGGTTAGGTAGGTTTGATTTTCCGATAACAAATAAACATAATCGACATTAAAAAAAGTTATAAATAAATAGTTTTAATAAAAACAGTAAACAGTCCGATACGATATTGAATCAAATGGTAAACTCAAAAACCAGCGAACGCAAAATTAAACTCAATCGACTATTTTTCTCCAGCTGACCAATCACAGAAGACCTTGGAGAAGGGAGAGAAGGTTGCCTCAAACCGGTCTGGAAAGCATTTAGCAAGCAACATTGAGCTCGTGAGTATATATGAAGTCAAATTAATTCAATAAACGTTTTTACCCACTTGGTTAAAATTTCCTGACGAAGGCCTGTGTTTTATCAGGTTGAAACGTTGAATAAATAATTTCAAATTATTTCTGTCTTTAATCGCCATGCAACAATACAATGATTTTAATAATTCAATAAACGGCTATTATAATGGCTTCCTCTCCATTTTAATTCGATGTATTAAATTGGCTACTAGGCCATTATATAGAGGGTGCCATTTAAATGGAGAGGCCAATTATAATGGCCTACTTTTACTTACTTTTTTATATAGGAATTGCACAATTTTCGGCATATTATATATCTGGTGGTAGTATGATTTGATTGATTACCTAACACAAGGTCCCCTATATTCATTTTATTTCCTTTACAATACACCAGCCACGTTTGGTTTGCTTTGATTTGTTTTTTAAAGTACATATTTTGCGCGGCAGTGGATTATAATAAATTACGTTTTGTATATGTGTTTAATTAGTACGTTTTCCTCTATATTATCGCGTTCTTTTATAATTTTTATTTTATAACAGTATGTTAATATAACATGCCAAATCGTATATGATATTTGAATATTTTCAAATTTTTGTCATTTGTGTTGTGCGCTTAGCGGTTTTTGCGGGTACAGTTGCTGTTTTGATTTTTTATGTATTTTTATTTATAATAAAAATGTAGACTATATAACAATGCTTTTTTCAGTTAACTTTTTAAACACTCCAGTTGTATAGTCCCTCTATAGCTGGAGGAAAAACTATAAAAATCATTCTCACAGCAATTTTTGACAATCACGAAATCGCCATTTTTTTAATTGATAGCTGTTTTTTACATACATAAAAATAAAATTACAACTTTCTGATTATAAAAATTGGCGATTTCGCAATTGTCAAAGATTACTGTTAACTTGTCAAAGATTGTGAAAGATTGCTGTCAAAGATTTGTTCAATTAGCTTTCCATTTAACTATAGAGAAATTTCAACTGGAGTGTGTAATTAGTTCATCGAAAAAAAATTATTATCTACAATTTTTTTTCTTTTGTGAGCAACTGCAGATGTCCGATGCTAATACGACAATCTGCATACGTCTTGCTTCTTAGACTAGTTCACATTTTTTCTTTCTAAACATACGCTCGGGCAAATCGCTCCTGTTTTCTGTTCAATTCATAAAGCATTTTTTATGGCTAGTTTGAATATTTTAAACTTTTGTCATCCGTGTTTTTTGCGGGTGCAGTCTTGATTTTTGATGTTTTTTTTAATTACTGATTACTTTATTTATTTAATAATGTTTTTTTAAAAAAGTTTAAAATTTTATTTATTTCGCATAAAGTAGGATACGCAAGTCTTATGTTACTCAGCACTAACTGACGAACCAAATACTATATGCAACAATATTAACAAATATTAACAATATCACAATGTAGTTTGTCTTAGTCGGGACTCAATCGACAAGGATCTTCAGTATGCAAAACCTGCGTTCTGCCGCTGCACCAAAACCATATGCTTAGTAATTAAGGTATTCCTTGTTACTTATGTTATATTTTTGAGTTTTATACAAATTTTCAGTGTCACTATCGCTCCCGTAGGTCACTTTTTTCCTGCTCTATTGTTAGAGTATTTTTCATGGCTATAGTTTGAATACTTTACACTTTTTGTGATCCGCGTTTTCTGCGGGTGCAGTTTTGATTTTCGGTATATTTCTATTTATTTATGAATTTACTAATAATATTTAGTAGTCTACGTAGGGTCTCTGACTTAAGTTCGGCCCGCCTTAATTTCAGTCAACGGCTGTTATTTTGTATGAAATGAAATGCATATGGCCAGATTAATCTTCATATCATTTATCTAGCCATACGCAGTTCATTTGAAAACTTTAAGCGTGGCAAAAATAACAGCCGTTGCCCGAAATTAAGGTTGGCCGAAATTAAGTCAGTAGCTTTATATTTTAAAAGTTTATATCAAGTTTTTAGCCTTACTATGGCGCCCGTAGGTCACTCCTTTTTCCGTTCACTGCCGACGACCGTTTCGTTCCCGATTCCGCCGCTACTGCTGGCTGCTCTCCTCCTCCTCATCCTGCCGTCCCCCGGTCTTGCCCAGTGCCCGCAAATCGCCAGCCCCTGCGTTTGCAGGTGAAAACCGAACTCAGAACGTACAATTATGTACAACTGTACACAATCTTACAACTCTTGTACAATCTCACAATTCATTGGTGTAATCTCATAACCAGGTGGTGTAATCTTAGAAACCAGCATAATGTGTCTGCAATGATTAAGTTTTGGTTTGTTTTTAAGTTTCACGTTAGATCTTTAAGGACACTAAAAAGCAGGTTGTGGTTTCATTAATTTAGTAGTTTCCTGATTTAATATTAATGATTTAATTTAACTCCTGATATTAATAGTTTCCTGATTTGCGGTTGTATGTTTTGCATTATCGAAGTGTAAGTGGAAGGAGTTAAAAATTGGAGATCTTCAGGATCATTGGAATTCAATTTTTTCCCAAGCCCTTATTTGATGAAAGTAATTCTGGAGCGTCATAATTCTTTAAAAGTGTTCAATACTGAAAAATTCTTGTTCAAATGGGAGGGATTTAATCAATGTGTTCACTTAGACTTTGGAGTAATTCAAGGTTTTTGTCCTTGGGGCTTAGAATTTAGTGATTTTGTTTCAATTTTTGCAGTAAGCTATACAATTTCAAACTGTTTTACAATAATATAACCTATGAGATTGTTGTAAAATATGCATTTCTTAAAAGGTTGTGGAGAACACCCCTGGTTGTGAGATTACATCACTTGGTTGTGAGATTACACCCCTGGTTGTGAGATTACACCACTTGATTGTGAGATTACATCATTTTGTTGTAAGATTACACCACTTGGTTGTGAGATCACACGTTGTGAGAAATCATTTTTTGGCTGTGAAAAGTCAGCCTTTAGGTTGTGAGATCGGTCGTCACCTGTGTGCAGCCCTTCTATGTACGAGCCCGTCAACATCATCTGTGAGAACGCAGGCTCCGTGGCCAACGCCCTGCAAGCCATTTCCAACGCCCGAGACATCCAAATCGACAGTCTGGTCATCCGGAACACTCCCATACCCCGGCTCCAGGCCTACACGTTCCAGGGCCTGAACGTCCTACGCCTGGTCCTGAACAGAAATAATCTGAACGATATCGACCCAGCCGCCTTCGACGGGACGGCCATGGAGTCCATTATGGAACTGGACCTCCGGGACAATCAGCTAGGACAAATACCGCAGAGCGGTGTTTCTCGACTGACCAGCCTGCGGAAACTTTACCTCAACCGCAATCGCATTACCAACGTTCCCGCCAACGCGTTCACCAACTACGCCAGCAAGGACATGCTGCTTAAGCTGGACTTGTCGGGGAATCAAATTAGCGAAAATACTATACAGGTAGAAATATTATAAAGAGTCACAATTTACAAAATGAACTCGACCGTCCGACTCATAACGTTTATAAACTAAAGGTAAACCCAACGTGGCTGCAACAGTTGTTCAAAAAAATGAACAAAAAAATGAATCAAAAAATGCCCCCCCATTAAGTAACCCTCAAATCACGAGAATCTGAAGTCACTTTATTAAACAAATACTCGGTACTAAAATACTCATTGGCTGACAAAGTGACATCAGATTCTCGTGATTTGAATGGTTACTTAATGGTGGGCATTTTTTAATCCAACGAACAACTGTTGCAGCCACGTTGGGTTTACCTTTAGTTCGGAATAAGCGTCTTTTACTGTACGAGAGAGAGTACGAAAAGAAAAAAATAAAATTTGAAAAAATCTCAGCTTTCTTAGTGTCTTAAGAGTAAACCTATACTTCTTAAAAATTGCTACACGATGATATGTTTCACTACGTTAAAAGGCTGTAATATATCAGTTTGTGCTAAATAAATTTTTGTTTTTTAATTAAACGTCACAATAGTTTGAAATCACAACTAAAATAGTATTTTCCTGAACAGTGATTTTAAATTAGTAAAAATAAAGATGAAATTTGTGCTTTTAAACTAATTTTAAACCTACATAGGTTTTTTCAATGTTTTGCTTGTAAAACTATTCGAAACTTAAAAATTAATTTTAAAATGTCCATTCCAAACTTTTAAATTAAGCATTTTCTGTAATTGAAACAATAAAAAACTAGAAACAAAGCGCGCCAGCAGTGCCGTACCTACGAAGCGGCAAAAAACTAAAAATCCCCAAAAACTGCTTTTGTTTTTGCAATATTTAAAAAGTACTTAAGAAATTTTGAAGAGAACGGGTCGAGATTTTGAACCAATAAATATTTGAAATATTTTAAACCGTAAAGTGTACTAGTCGCTCGCTGTTTCTCAATTTTCCCTCTACATATAATTGGCGCTAGTAGTTATTGTAAATAGTTAAATAAATAATAATAGTTAAATATCATAGAAAGTTTGCTGCCTTTGTTGTGTTGTACGCTGCGACAGATCGAGGGCAGTCACCAAGTGCGTAGGGTCTGTTGGGAACTTATACAGGATAGATTCATGCGTAAAATTATGAAATCAACTGCGTATGGCTGGAGAAATCGTCGTGTCATCTAACCAGCCATATGCAGATCATTTTATAAATAAAAATATGCCGATTTTTTAATTTTAATAAAAATACGTATTTTGGTGCAATTTTTCAATTAGTCGCAATGCTACACCGAAATTGATTTTATACTGTTTGATTGCAATCCATAAAATTCCAAGTTATAAATTTTATGCTGCGTATAAAGCACTTGCTTAGTACAATGCCAATTGTGAAGCGATTGGACGTTTAAAAATCTTCTTCCCGATGACTTATGAATCCTAAGAATTACAACAAAAAAACTTACAAAATTTTATATATTATAAGATGGTTATAATAATTATATAATTGTTATAAATGCATAAGATGCAGTATCCAGATGTGTCTTTTTTTTGTCGTAAATGAAATAAAAATACAATACAATACAATACAATCCACAGCTACAGTATAAGAAGTCCTGTATGACTTTTTTTCAACCATTTTTTGCAGTTGATTTTATGATTCAAATCATTTTTTAAACATTTTTTTTGTCTCTTATTTAAAAAAAGATATGTTGCCGACATATACTGCACATCGCCAAAAAATTTAAAGATAATTTAGAGTATATTCTATTTCATAACAATTTTAAAATTTAAAAATTGCATTTGAAAATCGTAATTTTTTTAACAATTGCATTCAAAGATGTTGTGTGCAAGGTGAAGCACTTGGTTGTTTAGCTTATTAATCATAACCGAAATTATATATAATTTCGGCTAATAATTCTAAAAAAATTTGCATATTCTTGTTTCAGTTATCCAGAATGCTGATCTAAATGTTTTTGCTGAAAAACAAGCTGGTTTTTTACTTAAAATATGTTATTCCACTTTAAAGATAATCTAAGTTATATAAAATGTTATAACGTTCGACCCTTAATTATTAGTCAATATTTTACAAATACTGATATTTTAATAATATAAAAATGTTTTTTTTAAATCAAGTATCCCATTTTTTGGCAGAAAAAAAACGGATTTTTGTGGGTTTTATACAAAAAGAAATTTTAATTCAACCAAAGGCAAAAAAATTCGTTTCAAAGTTCTAAGATTTTACTATTTAAAAATATTAAAAATAAAATTTAAAAAAGCGGGCGCTATATCTTCCGGAATCCAAACGCGTAAAGCTTTCGACTTTCTAAAAATAGAAAAACTGGTTTTGTTGTTGACCTTTTTTGTCATTCCAATTTGGCACAATGCTGGTTAAGATGGGAATTGACTCGACAAAGAATGGAAGAAGTATTTATTCACAATCCTGAAAACGCAATCCCGACTATAACTTAATGCTGAAAGAAAAGAGTAAAAAGCGTCGGATAACTAGTCTGACAACGGTTTTTTCTTTTAATTTAATTGTTATTTTCAGCAGTGTTTAAAACAAAACCCCGCAGCAAAAATTATGGTGCAGATTCTTGTATTTTTTTTAAACTTGCAGGATTTATCAAAAATAATACTATAATGTGATAATCGAAGACAATGAACCAACGTGCACTCATAGGCAAAACCAAATAAAACCTAACTGACCTCGATGATTTATAGTATTGAATACACTATTTAACATTAAATAAGTTAAAATCTTCAACAAAAACGGTTAAATACACTTACAAGGTCAACCAAGGTCAATTAATTTTAACGCTAAAAGTGAGAACCTTCAAACGAAAAATGTATTTCAGTTGCGGCAAGCGTATTCAACCTAACTTAAGAGTTGCTGTTTAGCACTCATATAATGTCCAGATCCGAGAAGATCCCACTTGACAAATAAAGTGGTAAAAAAATTTGTTTTTATTGTCATTTTTTGGTTAGGATTACAAATTTTGGATCTTTATACTATTAAGCTCGTTTTGCCACACGAGGGCGCCAAGTTTCCGCACGCGCTGGTTCCCATTTCTCGCGGATTTTAAGCTCTAAACTAATTGGTCCAAAATCCCAGCAACCCCTAAGTTTCCCACGCCGAATGTACTCATAATCCTTTTTTACAGAACACCGCCTTCTATCCGCTCAGCAACCTGGAAGAGTTAAGTCTGGAGGCCAATCAGCTCCGTCGAATTCCCAACGAGGCCCTGCGTGCCCAGAGGGAGAGTCTGAAAGACCTCAATCTGGGCCTCAACGGGATCAACAATGTGGGCGTTCGTCAGCTGGACTTCCCCGTCCTGCAGAGTCTCAGTCTGGAATTCAACGGGTTGAGCCGGATACCCGCCGAAGCTTTCGCCGGGGTTCCCAATCTACTCTATCTCTACATCACTGGCAACAAATTCCCCAGCTGGGATGTGAACATGTTCAAGTAAACAAGTGTATTTTACCTCTACCTATACCTCTTTTTAGTTATAAGTTTTACTTTAATTTTTTTACGTTTTTTTTCTTGAACCATAACCTCCTCTACATCACTGGCAACAAATTTCACAGCTAAAATGTGAACATGTTCAGGTAAATAAGTGCATTATACCTCTACCTATACCTCCTTTAAGTTATACGTTTCAACTTTACTTTGTTTTTCTTGAACCACAACTTCCTCTTCCTCTAAATTACTGGAAACAAATTCCCCAGCTATGATGTGAACATGTTCAAGTGAACAAGTGTATTATTCCTTAACCTAAACCTCCTTTATGTTATTCAATTTACTCTTTTGACATCGTTTTTTTTTAAACTAAAGCCTAAACCCCTTTAAGTTATACAATTTAGCTTTACTTTTTTGACATTGTGTTTCTTAAACTAAAACCTCCTCAACTTTTCATTGGCAACATAGCAACATATGGCCCAGCTGGGATGTGAACATATTGAAGTAGGCATGTATACATTATACTCTTTTGAGTTATGTATGGACTTTAACTTTACTTTTTTTCTTGAACTACGAAACAAGTGTGTAGTTTTGAATTTTACCTCAACACCCTTAAAGGCTGGTTCATACTTATGTAAAAACGTCCTTTGGACAAAGTCCAAAGGACGTTTTTACATACGTTTATACGCTGTATTTGTCCTTTGGACTTTGTCCAAAGGACGTTTTTACATAAATATGAACCAGCCTTAAGTTATACGCTTCAATTTTTTTAGTTTAAGTTTTATACAAATTTTAACTTAGAAAATTCACTTTTTTATTATCTGCAATTTTTTTTCTACATTTTCAACATTATTTTGGGTTGTGAATAAATCGCTGGCTAAAGATAAGTTGCGGAAATAGACCTTCATGCTTTTTACGGTTTATTTTTTTCAAACTTTTCACTTTTACTTTGGTTATAAGTTTTACGATATGTGGACAAATTTTCAGCTATGTATTTCTGTACTCATTTTTACTTTTTTATGCGTAACGTGCAACAAATGTTTTATAAATTGTAGCTGCAGGATGTGAGCATTTTAAGCAAACATAACAAGCTTATTAGAATACAGGCTTTTTTTACCTTTTAAACGATTGTTTTTAAACATATCGTCTCTTTCACATCACTGGCAATAAATAGTTATTGTTAGGCAGAAGGGTCATTTTCTCGTAACCAGCGCATTAGTTGGTTTAGATTTCAATTCTTTAATTTTTATATAAATCTTAATATTATAATTTTACTTTAAAGCTTTAAATTTTCCCACTAAATATTATATTGAATCTAGAAACCAGTGTTTCAGTTACGCAGTGGCACCGTCAAGTACTTCCAGCAGAAATTTAAGTGGTCATACTCTAATTGTAAACTTAAAAAACAGCGCAAACAACACAACAACAAAAAAAGTTGTGACTGTTTAAAAAAGTTTGTAGTTATATATAGACTGTGTTTCTTAGGGTAAACTTTTTGATCTATCGACTTAAAGAATTGTAATAATGGCAATGATCCTTTTTATTTCGAATTAAATTACTAATATTCAATATAGTTAAATTAAAAATAGTTTCTTGGTGCCGTATACATACAAAATAATGGCGTTGCTGCCCTAAAATATCATGCTTCGGAGCATTTAAATATAATTAAAAATCTGTTGAAATGCGTTCTACATGCGTTATTTTATCAAATTTTTACAACTATTTCAACGTTTTTAAAGCTGTAAAAAATAGTTTAGAAAACGAAAGTTTCAAATAACAATTATGGTTTTGTTGTCATTTATTCCAAAAATTAGCATACAAATAGAGAGCTCCCAAAATATTACCAACAAAAACAACGCACAATACAAATTTAAAAAATGAAACAAATAAATTTGTGAATACTGCATAGAGGAAAATTCAAAGGAGAAGAGTATACAAAAAGGCTTGACATGTATTATCTGGGATTTCATAAAGATCTAGAAAATGTATTCAATACTATTGAGTTCTTTTATTTATTGATAGTGAAAAAGAATATGCAGCAGCCCGTATTTTCGCGCTCGCATATCCGCTTGGTGTTGTCTATTAATTTGAGGTAAATATATTATAGGCAAATCAAAACAAGTTAGCTGACCTCGATGATTTGCTGTATTGAATCGACTATTTAATAATAAAAGCATTTAAAATTTTTAGCCAAAATGGCTGAATATTAAAGATTACTGATAACATATTTCATATTTTATTAATTATTTATCAAATGAATCAATTCTGAACAAAAATGCAATGTTTTAAAAGGCTAAAGTTGACTTCTATTGTTTATTTTACGAAGAAGCGGGAATTTAAAAAAAATGCTTTTTAATTTGTTTAAAAAAACGTCATAACCGCACAATTTTAATTATAGGTAAATAAAATCTAGCTGACCTGGATAACTGCAGTATTGAATTGATTATCTAGCTACAAAACCATCTAAAATTTTTTACAAAAGCGGTTTAATAATAAAGATCAAAACCCGTATATTAACAATTATTTATCAAATTACCCAGTTTGGAACAAAAATGTAACTTTTTAAAAGGATAAAGTTGACTAAAGATAAATTCTATCAGGGTGAAATTTGATGAGTGGTAAAGTAGCCACTCGTTTTTTGTGAAAATATCACGTGCAGAGAAACACATGACGCAACTAAATATGCGTTCTTATTCGTTTAAAAAACGTCATAGCCTCACAGTTTTAATTGGTCCGCTCATATCTCTTGTACAAATTTACGGGTTCAGCCAGATATAATTCAACCTTTAATGAAATTTATAAAATTGCAAAGTCAATTATTTGCTAAAAACGAACATTTCATCCTAATAAATCCGAAACTTATTTTACAGGTACATCGGAAATTTGCAAATCTTGGGCATCGGGGAGACGCCCATTTCCCGAATTCCGTCTAACGCCTTCACCAACATCCGAAGTCTGAAACGTTTGGAGATGTCCGAAGCGGCCGTAGACACCATAGAGCGCGGCGCCTTTCAAATGACCCCCCAAATCGAAGCCATCATTATGAACAAGAACCGGCTATTGGCGTAAGTTTTGGCATTGTTTAAGAGCGACCCAATAAATTAAATGGACTACCTTAAGTATGGACAAACTAGTAGTTTAAACCTTCTTATCGAAGTTATCATTGTGAACAAGAAGTTTGCGTAAGTTTTTTATTTAAAATAATTTTTTTGAAATAATTAGTCTAAAGGTTTTGTTTTACTCTTCGTTCATTTCGGTTACGAAAAAATGTCTACTAAAAACATTTAAAAGAGCATATCCCGAGAACAAAAGGGTTAATTTGAAAAAAAAAAACGCGGATACTAATGGAGCGCGGCGCTTCTTATATGACCCCTTAAATCGAAGCCATCATTATGAACAAGAACTAACTGTTGGACGTAAATTTTGGTATTCTTTAAGAACAACCTAAGACATTCAATGGACTAGTTTAAATATGGACGAACTACTAGTTTAAAAACGTCATTTTTTATCAAAACTCCATTAAATTTATATAGTTTTTTATAAATCTTAATAAATACATGAATAAACTTGAAAGTTTATCATGTAACTTCACAAAATTTTACAAATCAACAGAAGTCCTTATATATAAAAACACAAAAAATCTTATATAACAAAATATCATTTATTGACCCCTCCCCAAAAAAACAGTTTATTTATTAAACGGGGATAAATCCTTCTGATCTTGGTTTTTGAAAAGATTTAAAAGCATACTGTTTTCTAATCACTGAGGCTTAAAAAGTTCTTAGCTTCCAGAATTTATAAATATAAAAGTAGTAAAACTGTAATATCTTAAATGTTTAAAGTGGAAGGGCTTTAAGTTTTTCTGTTTTTTTTGCGTCAAAAAAGGTTTTTTTACAGAGTAAAAATATGCAAATTTTTGTTTAAAGTTTATTAGGTGTCGGGGAAAGATTTCCGCAACAACAATTTCCGCGGAAAAACTTCCCCGGCAGTATTTCCTCAGCATTATTTTTTTTTTTTTTTTTTTTTTTTTTTTTTTTTTTTTTTTTTTTTTTTTTTTGGGTTGGTGTTTTTTTTTTTTTGTTTTTTTTGGTTTTTTTTTTTTTTTTGTTTTTTTTTGGGTTTTTTTGTGGTTTTGTTGTTTTTTTTTTTTATTTTTTTTTTTTTTTTCTTCTTATTTTTTTTTTTCTTTTTTTTTTTTTTTTTTCTTCTTTCTTCTCTTCTCATCTCTTTTTTTTTTTCCCTTTTTTTTTATTTTTCTTTTCTTTTTCTTTACTCTCGTTCATAAGTGCTTTTTCCGCACAAGCCATACGCATCTTGACACTCTGCCTCTGCGGTGTCCGGAAAAATACCTTCTGCAAAATATCTTCCGGAAAAATATCTTCTTTTAGCAGTAAATGATTCAGTATTATTAAAAACTTTTAAAGGTTTTTTGAACTTTTTTATGTCGTTTTAGCTTGATTTTAAGGTTCCGCTTAGGTTTAGGAAAAAAAAGTTTTCTTTAGTAGAGAATTTAAAAGTCTTTGAGAAGATATTCTTTCCGAAGATGTTTTGCAGAAGGTATTTTTTCTGGGCACCGCCTCTGCTCAGCAAACAGATTTTTTAAGAAGTAGTGTAGAGTTTCTATCAATTCTATGTAAGATTTCTGTCAATTTCTATAGCATTCGCATGGATATGTTTCGCGGTCTTCAAAACCTCTACTCCTTGGATCTGCACGGGAATCTCCTGGCCCAAGTGGACGATTTCTCCTGGGCGGACCTTCCGGCCCTGCGCCACTTAGACATTAGCACCAATAATTTAAAAATTCTGCAGCCGAACACCTTCCAAAATACCTTCCTCCCGGTACCTGACGCCAGAGTGCTGTATGGCTGTGGTAAGCAAAATTTGTGATTTTTATTATTAAGCCACAATGCCGATCGTCGCTACCATTACAAAATGAGCCAGAATCTTCATAAAATAATTAAGAATGTGACTCTTTTTATATTTTGACACACAAATCTCATAAACGTTATGAGTAAGTGTCACTTTGATTTTATACTGATTGTGACTTTTATGTCTTAGTAAAGAAGAAAAGTAGTCTGTATGATTACGAGCATTGCTGTATATTAAATTTGTGTGCAGCGTTTTATTTATTTTTTAAACCTAAGCGAAAGCCTAAAACTTAAGCTAGAAGAATCTAAAAAGCCTAAAAAAGGTTAAAAATTGGTACGGGGTCCTTAGAGCCGCAAATAGGGAACTTGGGGCCGTCGAAAAATTTTCAGATCTTTTTTAGGCTTCGCTAAAGCTTAGCTATAGGTTTTAGTGTTTTTTTTATTTTCGGCTTCAAGTTTCCAAGGCTCCATCGAGCCCAAACCTTAAAAATTTACTTACTGGGGCCTATTTTATAAAAATCTTTGAAATTGTAAATTAAATTATTAAACACATTTAATTTCTTCTTGTTCTATTAATTAAAAAAATACGTACATAACTGTGAAATTTACGGAATTTATACATTTGTAATTTCTAAATTCTTAATGCAATCTTTTAATTAAAAATACTAAAAAAATATTCCAAGCAATTTTTATTAAATAGGTCCCTGTTAAAAAAATACTGTTTTACGAAGATATTATTCAAGAAATATTTTTCTAACACCAATCAAATCAGAGCCAAACCGAGATACAAATCTTAGAGCAATCCGAATGAACAATTTAATTAAAACACGTTTCACTAAACTGATTAATGAATGATTAACATTTCGCTTTTGTGGTCACAGCTCGTACTCGAAATGCAAATCGCGCCTCGCTAGTGTAACGTCCAGACATATGAAACCGAATAAATCTATTTTTTTAAAAAGAATGCAAAACAAACAGCTATTTTTGGCTAAGAAATAGCAATATAGAATTTGAACAAGTAATCTCCAACCTCGGTACTTCATTTACTGAGTGTTACGTTACACTATCACCCGTAGTATCAGCTTTACATTTAAACTCGTACTTAATAGGCGTCATATTTTTGAAACATCATTACAAAAGTAGTTGTTATACTAGGGGAAAACCAAACGTAGCTGGCGCAGTTATTTATAAAAAAAATAGGATCATGTAATAACCAATCAAAAAGCCATTTATTATCATTTATAATCTTCAATTTAAAATAATCACGATTTTCAACCAATTGGTTTTTATAAATAACTTGTTTTAATTTTTAATTTGTTTGAATTTATAATTCGCCCTTATATGGCTCCACATTTTTTTTTCACTGAACAATTGCAACAGCCGCGTTGGGCGTGCCCATAGTCAGTGTTTGGTGATTCACTAAATGGAAAAAAAAACGCTGAATAATACATAGCTGATTGACTAAACGGCTATCTGATGAGACTGAATTATAGAATGGATAATTGACTAGATAAATAAATAAGTGTCTGAGTGATTGGGAAAATTAAAGTGCTGGTTCATACCGGAGTGACAATATATTGACACGTGACAACGAGTTTCCTGTTTACGGCGTTAAATTATTTGTCACTGCGGTGTGATCGTGTTGTCACTTGTCACTCCGGTGGGAACTAAGTAGTGCCGTAGCAACTGATTTCTACACTCACCCAATGACTACCTGATATCTATACGTTAAATAGCAATTTGGGCCGCTAATAAATTTTTACTAATGATGCTCCTACCTCCCAATATTATGCTCCGAAGCTGCTGCCTATTAAATTGAAGAAAGCTCTGGAGCTCCGCCTTTTATATAGAGGAGTTTAAGCTTATTTTAAGTATTTAGTTAAAAAAAATCTTTTCGCATTTTTAGAACATCGTTTTTAAAAAGTTTTCAAAATAGTTTAAAATAAAACTTATAACATTACTCCTCCATTCTTTAATAAATTGGTACAAAAATAAGGCGGAACTTCAAAACTTCGAAAAACGGAACTCCGGAGGTCGTTTCGGTAAACATTCTTTCAATTCTCTCATTGTTGTTTTCAGCCAATCCCTGGGTGTGCGACCGTCGTTTGGAATGGTTCCGGGAATGGCTCCGGGCCCCGCAAAACCTGGACATCATTATCGACCTGCCCGGCTGCCCGTCGATTTGCGTAGAACCGGCTTGGCTGAATGGGATCCCCCTGCGGGACCCCGACCCCGTCACCTTTCCGCCCACGTTCGGCCCATTCACCACCCAGCCCCCGCTGCCCGTCGCCCGCGCCGCTGCCAATTTGCCATTTTGGATCATTCTCGGTGAGTGGTTTTTTTTACCGATTCTTGCTAATATGACGAAACTTTTCGGCTCACGTTCGGCCCCTTCACCATTTTGAATCATTTTCAGTGAGTAGTGGGTTGTTTATTTTTTACCGATTCTTGGTAATATGACGAAACTTCCCGCCCTCGTTCGACCCTTTGCCCTTCGCTCGCGCCGCCGCCAATTTGCCATTTTGGATCATTCTTGGTGAGTTTATTTTTTTACCGATTCTTGCTAATATGAAGAAATAGTTTATATTTGCATTCACTGTGAAACTTTAGATGACACAACTTATGATATAAATTAAATGCAAGGTATCGTAT
>JASAMX010008133.1:0-54848 GCA_030248175.1 Microlaimidae sp. YZB2_3 | reverse complement strand
CGTAGTCTAAAGGCAATCGCTAAAGGATCCGCCAGGTACCACCTTTTGTGGGTGCGGGGTGAAAGTCCCCATCCAAAAGCTGAATTTAACCTTAAAAGATCATGTAGTAAACCATGGGGTTGCACCCTTAGTTTTCTAAGGTCCCCGCCAGCTAAGACGTTTTTAGCAAGCTTTGTTTGCTAAGGTTTCGCTGGGTTCATTACCCTGATCCAAGAGTCAGTTCTTAGACAATCGCTCAAGGATCCGCCAGGTACCACCTTTTGTGGGTGCGAGGTGAAAGTCCACAGCCAAAAGCTGAATTTAACCACCTTATAAGTTACATTACCACTGACACGTTTTTTTTTATTTTTTAGCTTTAGATAGACTTTAGTTGTATTTTAAGTTTAATCTGGGGCCTGTTTCATAAAAACCTTTGTAAATTCTCATTTTACAAATCTTCGCCTATTTTTTGTAAATTACATAATAGAGGATATACGACACGGCGAATATTCATCGGTCAGCGGAGTTGAATTGACGTGTTGCGACCAATCAGCGCAAAGCAGTGCGCGGAGATGCTCCCCTAGATTACAAGTCGAAAAACCTTTATCGTGTATGTTACAAAAAATAGGCGGAGATTTGTAATATGAAAATTTACAAAGGTTTTTATGAAAAAGGCCCCTGGTCTTAAAAAACTCAGGAATTGCGTATTTGATCGTCTGGGACGCACGCTAGCTGGTACCGTTGGCGTTTAACCGTTTTGCAGAGAGCATATTCATCATGATTTGTAGTGATGGGCAGTTCCGGTTCTGGGTTCCGGATGTTCCCGGCGAAAATTGGAATTCTTGTTCCGGTTCCTGTTGGTTCCGGTGTTCCGGGTGTTCCGCAGTTCCGCCCATCACTAATTATTTGTTAATATTACTATTTCTGTAGACTATTTTTTTAAAACTAAGTTAATTTATTTCTGAAAAAAAATTGAGCTATATAACTTTGATCAAACAATTTTGAAATCAATTTTAAGTGATTACAATAGATTTTATTATTAATGTGTCGGACATAACTTATAAATTTGTAAGATCCTAAAAAACTTCAAAACAATCAAACAACAAATATTAGTGTCAGTATGCAGTTGCAAGTAAATGTGTGAGTTGAGTAAGTTGGAGTACGTTTTGGAACTGTTTTGGTTTAAAGGATGCAAACAAAAAGTTTATCAATCATTGCGAAAAGGCATGCAAGCAAAAAGTATTGATTTAAAATTATAAATATAAATATAATAATTATAAAATATAATATAAAATTATAGATTTACTGTTTTTTTTAATTTATTTACTATATAATTTTATCACTATCACATGAAATCAGTGTGTAATAGGTTATTTATCTATTGTTATGAGAATTGGTTAGATTTGCAAGTTTGTAAAAACAAAAAATATAAAACCGTTGTGACACACATACGAACAGGCAAAACAAAGTTAGTGTGGATTTTTAATTAGATTGTATAAACATGTTTAATTTTTTTTTAAAATACCTATTGGTTATTCTGCATTCATTCCTTAATTACTGTTATTGTTAAGTTTTATTTAAAAGTACGTTTTAGTCTCAGACTGCCGTAAGCTAATAACACAGGCCATCCTTGAGATTCCCGTTAAAACATTTTAGTATTATGATTAAAATAACGATTCATTTTTTTAAATTGTAAAAAAAATTTTTTAAGAATTTAGAATTTTTTTTAAAAAAATTCTAATTGGTTGGAATTTAGTTTGCACCTGGTACCCCAGGTGGAAGTCCAGTCATCTGCTAATTTAACACCGGGCGGACAGGAAACGCAAAAAGCCGGCTTAAGCTTTTAGTTTATTCTGCAGTTGCTGCTAAATTGACCAGTAATATTTGCTAAATAGGCATAATTATACGATATTTTTTTAAAATTCAGCTAAACTTTTAGGTTAAAAACAACTATTATGTGATATGAATTCGGTTTGTGTTTTTATATTTTTACCGGAACTATATTAAAAAAGAGCACAAAAGTATCTTCTGTTAATAAAGGAAAAAAATATAAAACTTCAGACATTTTATCGTTTTAAGTGTGACATAAGCTTAAATTTTAAATTTAGCATACATTTAAGTTTTTCATTCATTAATACAAAATATATATTTTTGCTTTTAGTCCAAATTATTAGCATAAAATATCGCAAAGTAAAATTGAAACAACGAAATAAAAATGGAAAAATTATTTTTAAATGCTTCACACACTATTGAACAATTTAACGTATATAACAAATGACATATTGTTTTTTTTTGCAAACTTGGACGCTAAATATAGGTTTAGACCTAATAATAATTCACATTGTCAATTTTCACAGGGCCCGTAAATACAAATGTAGTTATTTTTAGGGCAAACACTGAATTCCACCGACTCCGACTCCGTCCAAAATCTATCGTAATCTACCGTAATTTTTAGTATTATGCAAATTTTATTCTTGGCCTAAGCCTAAGCTTAACCTGCTCATCAATATATAATTTGCAGAAATTTGAGACGGATTCGGAGTCGGTGGAATTTAGTGTTTGCCATTTTTAGGCCATTGGGGTGTTGACCTTCAGCGCGCGCGACCAAAATGGTTCGCATTGTTCGTTTTTTCCGCTAAATTTATTCAAATTACTGCTGTTTTATATATATTTTAGCAGTTATATATAATGTATATTTCAAAATGGGAGGAGTTCACTATTTGTATGAATTTAAAAAAAATTTGCTTATTACCCGCAGAAAAAAAATTATGCCATTACTTCTCCTTATTGTTGCCACACATTATTTAATCATAAAAACTATTAATGGCATTTTTTAAAGAAAAATATATTTACGAGCAAAGTTTTAATATCCTTTAAGATAATTAACGCTTAGCGACAAAAACAAATTTATCTAAGCATTATTATTTGAAAAAATTACGTTGTTTAATTATTATAGTTAAATTTATTGGGCATGAAATTTTGTTTGTTTGTTTTTTTGCTCCAAATTTTTAAAAGTTAGAAATTAATTGTTTCGCTTATTAAATTAACTTATATTCAAAACAACAATTCGATTAATGTTGTTAATAAATAATAATCAATATATTTTGTGACAATGACATGTGTGAAAAATGTCTTTAGACATTTAATTTAGTATAGTATTTATCTAAATTTGTAATGACAATGAATCTGCAAAAATGTCTTTAGACATCCAACATTAGAATATTATCTATCTAACTTTGATACCATCACGTTATATCAACTAAGTGTTTTACCTACTTTCTAATAAATCATAAACTTCTAGTTAAAAAAAAGCTAAAAAACACTTTTATTCATTTATATTTTATATTATTATCAGATAGCACTTTTCCGAATGCTCAAATAAAATTAAGCCTTGATCTTCAGGCCGCGGCCGTAAATCTATATAGTTACAGCCGAAAGGTGTAACCGATTTCAAACATAAACTCATTCCGACGCGCTTCCTGCAATTAGTACTGCAACTACCGCAATCGCGAGTAAAATATTGGTGACGGACAACCCCATACACCCCTTATACCTAACCTCCATTATTTAGTTTATCACGATATAAAAACGAATATTTTAAAATATAATAAAAATAATATTAAAATCATATTTTAGTTACTAAATACACTCAAATATAAATATTTGCTTCGAATATAATTATACAGTTGTCTTTTTTAAATTTTAAAATTGATTTTATAATAAAAAGTTAGCTGTTTTTTATAGCTGAAATTAATAATTATGTATGGTTAAATTATATCTGGCTGACCTCGTAAATTTGTATAAGAGACATGAGCGGATCAATTAAAATTGTGCTGTTATGACGTTAAAAAAACGAATAAGAGCGCATAATTTTGTTTAGTTCCCACATTTTCACAAAAATATACTAAAATTAGTCAACTTTATCGTTTTGAACAAAAATTAGATTTTGTTCAAAATTTAATAGTTTGATAAATGATTGTTAAACTATGATATTTAATCTTTAATAATAAAGTGTTTTTGCTGAAGTTTTAAATCGTTTAATTGTTAAATACTCGATTCAATACTGCAAATCGTGAAGGTCAGCTAGGTTTTATTTGCCCATAGTCACAGTTCAATATTTATTTTAAAAAAATTAAAAATTAAATTTGAAAAGAAACGATTGAGGATTATTAATAAAACAATGTAATTTAGACCCAGATATTTCAAAATTCGTTTGCTTTAAGATTATTAAGGTCTATTTATAAGCAACTATGTTTTTGATATTAAATTAATATACATTGAAAAGTACTTTTTTGGTTCATTAATTATGAAAAAAACAGCGTTTCCAAGAAGCTTCCGCAGGATATCAATCTATTTAGATTTTAGCTTAGAAACTTTTTTATTTGAAAATTGTTGTCTTCTATTGTTAAAAGTAGCCATTTTTTTGCAAAAATACCGTTTGAAAATGAATGCTTGAAATTTGTAAAATTTTGTTAAGACATAATTTTATGGTGTTTACATTTATTAAGAATTTGGCATAAACGTAAAACGGCAGAAATTATGGCGGAAACATTTTGGAGGTCTTGCCCCGGGAACGCCCCCCCCCCCAATTTCGCGCAACAACCGGACACTGGGCGGGGGGCCTTCGGAGCGAACTTGTTGCGCGCACGCGCTCCCGCTAACTGGATTGCATATTACGGCTATTATGAAGTTTTTATTAATCCTCGGTTTATAACGTCGATTATCCCCAACGCTTTATACCTCAACTGCCGTCGGTGGGAAAAGTGCTCGGACAATCGAAAACCAATTGGATTATGACACAATAATTCCGTTTCCGTAACTATCCGTTCAAACCGCACAAAAAACGACTGCGTTGTATATACTTCAAAATCTGTTCCTTTCGCTTCATTTGAACTCGTTCGGTGCTAATCCAGTAGACATGTTTAAGTAAGTGACATTATTTGTTTTAGAATTTTTTGGGGTTTAAATTTTTTTTAAATTTTGAATTTTGACTATTGGGTGCTTGTTTGTTTGTATAGAGAAATCATAATCTCCCCATATAAAATGTGAATTGCTGTTCATATCATTTTAAACAATATTAGAACTCATTATTAATACGGGTTAGTGCAGCATGATATGACTAAGGACAACCTTGTTAAAGGATTTAAAGAAAAGGCATGTTATAATTATTATTGTAACTACTGAAATTGTTCTGGATTAATTGTCTGTCTTGAGCATCTTGATTGAGTGATTGTCCATATCATCTTGATTCATCTTTTGTTTCCCCAGTTTTATTCGTCAAACAAATCCAATTCCGCGCACTTACCTTTGCATCAGTAGTTACAAAAGCCCTCACACCCATTCCTTTGCACCGCTCCTTGGTCCACACGTAAGCTGTACCATTTTTCCTCCATGTAATATACACCCTCTAAATGACGGAATACCATCAATTTGAATTGTGTTGTACAAGTTCAGGGGATATATTCCTTGTCGAAAATCTCATTACGTGTGTTACAGGGAAAACAACGGGAAGGTTAACTCCCGTAGTACTAACGGAGCCGTTACATAACATAACATAATATAATTTATTTTTGCTAAATGCCGGAAACTAACAATACATAATACATAATATTCACGGCAATTGTTATTAAGCTAAATATATATATTTTTAGATGATACATTGGTAATGATTTTTTTTTGATAAGAATTACATGCCAAATCATTATGTATTCAATACCCAGGGGGTGCGTATTTCCCCATTGGGTGCTTAAAAGCTGGTTCATACTTATGACGAAACGTCCTTTGGACAAAGTCCAAAGGACAATTTTAGAAAAGCCAAAACGTCCTTTGGACTTTTTCCTTTGAACGAAGTATGAACGCTATTTAGAATTTGTCCTTTGGACAAAGTCCAAAGGACAAAATCCAAAGGGAAAAGTCCAAAGGACAAAAAGTATGAATACGTTGTCTTTTGGATTTTGTCCAAAGGACCTTTTGTCATAAGTATGAACCAGTCTTAAATAGTATTACAAAATTTAGCGACCGGTAAAATACTTTTACGGCGCTATTTGTATTACCTATAATAAATATAATCATTAATTAGTTATCAATAACAATAGTAGATATTTAAATATATTCAGAAATCTTTATTTGTCTTAATCTTTATTTATCTGTCTGTCTTTTTTCTAAAAAAATGTAATATAAAGCCTTTAAAAAGATTTTTGTCCTTAATTTACAATTGAGCCGAAAACATAGTACAATGAAGCTTATTTTTTTAGCAATTAAATAAACAAAAAAAGTTTTATCATTAAAACAAAAAAACTCGCACAACTAAGACAAATTACAAAACAATGATTTTTTTTCGTGATAAAAATGTTTTATTATTTATTATTTAACTATTTGTCTTTTCTCTACTGTGTTGTATTCGCGGTACTTTAACTGTGATTCCCGATCCGTAAACAAATATAATACTCCGAAAACATTCAAAAACAGAATATGTTCCAAAGCTTTCGGGAAATTAAGCTATTTAAACCGGACAAACATGCAGAGCTTCGGAGCTCCGCTTTTTCAGTAAGTAGTTTATAACCGGTACGGGGTCTTTAGAGCCACAAGCAGGGAACTTGGAGCCATGGAAAATTTTTGGAAACTTGGAGCCACGAGCAATGGGAACTTGGAGCCTTTCATAAAAAATTGGTTTGGGCTTAAATTTAGGTTTCGCCTAGGCTTAGGTACACGTTTTGGCGATTTTTATTTTTGCCTCCGAGTTCCCAATTTACGGCTCCAAAGTTCCCCACTTACGGCTCCAAGTTCTTTATTTTTGGCTCCAAGTTCCCTAGGCTCCATCGACCCTAAATCTTATAACCTATTCAACCAAGAAATATAGGCTCAATGTTATTTTTTTAGTAATGATTTTAGAATTATTTTAACGTTTGTCACAAGATTTGGGAAAAAACCCATTACGAAAAATGTCTGGATTTGGACACTCACGAGTGTATTAGTATGCAAATTATAGAGTTTTGTGAGAATAATAGATTGCGGAAAAGATTTTGCAGTTGAATTATCTCAACTACGTGAGGTGCCTTATTTCAAGAACTTGTTTAAACCTGCTTTTATCACCAATTGCAGTTGTCTTAAGGCTACAAGGTATTTTACTTGTGTAACACCTCTCTACTTCTGAAGTATTGGAGGACCTTCCATAATATAATATTTTTTAGATATTCTTTTTTTCCTTCCAACCTTCAAAATAATTTTTCCTAATTTCCTTCAAAATATTGTGCTTTACTTTACTGGTTTTCTTGGATCCTCTCGGAGTGTCAAGTGCCTTCGAGTGGGTTCTGTAAACCTTTTGTATCTTATACAAATGGCCATTTTCCACTTTCTATATCTTATTTCGGTAATGACGGGCCTCATTTGGAAAAACCATTTTTACCTGCCTCCTATCTCGCTCCATTAGAAATTTTGCTACCTCCTACCTGCCTCCTACCTGCCTTCCCCCTACCTGCCTCCTACCTGCCTCCTCCTGCCTCCTACCTGTCTCTGAGGCAGTTTTAGCTGCCTCCTACCTACCTCCTAACCTGTATACGCTTCATCATATAGGAGGCAGGGCCACCTGCCTCCTACCTGTTTCCGAATCAGTTTTACCTGCCTCCACCCTACCTCCTACCTGCCTCCACTCTGCTTCCCAGCTGCCTCCGAGGCAGTTTTACCTGTCTTCTACCCGCCTCTAGTCTTCCGGAGGCAGGTTCAAGAGCCGTCCTTACCGGGTTATGTCCATCTCTATCCCACGCAGACTTACTTGGGTTTTGAAGGCAAGCGAGTTTCGGCGCCTCCGTTACTGGGTTCTAAAAAATAGTATATTTTCGTTTATTTAAATTATGAGTCATATTGCAATGATGTATTTAACCGGTTTGGTATTCATTACACAAAACGTGATATTTAAAGCATGACGCATTTGTTTATATGAATAGTGAATTAATAACACGATTAAATTCAAAAATCTAATTATATTGAATGTTATAAATATAAATGCTCTAAAATTTTAGCTTTAGCTTAAAAATTTGGGATTTTAAAACACATATACCATGAGCATACACATACACATGAGCCCTAAAACCCAAAACTAAATTTAACCACTTTAAGTGGGAGTACAATTACCGTACGTAATTTAATTTTAATTTTTAACTCAATAATACATAACTAAATATGTAATGACAAATTTATCCATCTGAATGTGTTTTTGGTTTTACAACAAAAAGTGATTATCCAGACTTTATATTGAACACCCGTGTTCAAGATCGAAAATAACAAGGACCGCGATCTTGACCAGTCGCGTATCGTTGATATATCCGCTGGCATTAACTGATTCGACTAAAAATATTCGTTATTTAACATATAGGTAGTTTAATCAAAAACACAGCTAAAATATATCATTTAGTTAAGCATAGTTTCGGATTTCGTGAGTTTCTTTATCAAAAAATAAAATTTACAATTAGTAAGAGTATAAAACATTTTGTTATATAAACTCCATTCATGACGTTGAACGGACGATGAGTTTTCTAATATCGCTGACTAGATCTGGCGTTCGCACGTTTTGGAATTTTTAATTATTGAGTTATCAAATTAAATATCTGTATTTCAGAATTATATAACTTGTAATTTTAAGACTTCATATTTGGTACGTGTAGATTTAAAAGAAAAGCAAATAATACCAGCAAAATCACAGTAAAATTTAACACGCTTAAGAATTTTTTTACGAAAAACTGTGTACTAAAATAAAAAAAAAACACAGTTATAATCATAACATCATTTATTTTACCGATTCTTCTCTTTTTGAAGTTTGTATGATCGACCGCAGGCTAGCAATTTTGTGAAAACTGCATGTGTGCGATTATCGGTCGGGCCGCTAGTCAAAAATAAAACACTATTATATAAGTTTTTGATTTGGTTAAACTTTAAAATTTATAAATTAATAAAGCTAAACTTTCAGTATAATTTTGCATTAAATCTATATGTATATGTCCCTTCCTTTCACTCGTTAACACCTTTTTGATCAATTTTATCCGTTTGTCCAGTTTACCCAATAATACACCGGGTGCGGGCAATCCCGGAGTTTTTCACTCTCAATCGGGTGTCTAAGGTCGGAAATTACGAGGACCGGAAAACTCACCCGGGCGCGAAAAAAAGCCGACCGCACAACAAAAGACCTCCTAACCGGTGCGAGAAGTCTATTAAGAGTTCGGGGAGTTAAAACCCTATCCCGGGGCGCTGTCGCGTGACGCGGTTTAAGGCTGTTTTGCGCCATTCTTCCAGTTTATTTACTTTGTGAATCTTGCGCAAAAAACTCTAACAATGGGAGTTTCCCATGATATAACTCAAGAGCCCATTGCCGGGTGTCCAAATTCGGATACCATGAGGCCGAGAGAAGTCTTGTGTAAATAAGCAGAATGATTCGCTATTTTTTCTGCAATGTTTCACCGATTTCTTCCAAACTTTGTTTTCGGTGCGATTTTCAAGCTTTAAAACCAAAGTAATAGAAATTAAAGTGCCGATTCCTCTTGAAAGTTTGGTTTACAACTATTGCTAGTTAAAAGAAATCCCATGTGACTAGTCATAAACTAAAAATAAATTGTGGAATAGCTGTTGGCGAATTTTTTTGTTAATAATTTCTAAACAAGTTTTGATATGATACTTAAAACGATTAAATATTGCAACTAAAATAAAAAAAATTGATTCAGTTACACTGATATCGAGGGCAGAAATTAATGTTAAAAATATAAATCGTGACCGATCTAAGCCATGAGTCTCACGATTGGAGCTATAATATAATTTTTTTTAATATGAATTAAAATTTAAGTTCAAACTCACTATTGATTTTTTAGGTAGTTGCAATTAGTTAGAAAATTTTATATTAATTAATTCGGTTTTTTTTTTGAAATTTAAAAAATAAAAAAAACAAACAATGTTTCATTTTAGTACAAGTTTATCTTTGCATCGCTTTGACACAATTCAACCGTGCGGGGGATAAAATTTAACTCCTCTAGAGTTCAAAATTAATTCAAGTTTTGACTATAAAAAATTGTGAAATAAGGTAAAATAACAAAAGTTAAATTCGGCCTTCCAGACAAAAAAACCCGCCTAAGAGCGGCTAAACTTTAACCTGTTTACCCGGGGGTAAACTTTAACTTAGGAATCAATTTTGTTTGAAAATGATGACGAATTATAAACAAATTTATACAAAACAGTAGCACATTTTTTTAAAGTGTTTTTGGTAAAAAAAGACTACTGTTTGCACAGTTCACTTTACAAAAATGGTGGGGATGTTTATGTAGAATAAATAGTGAAAAACAGTTTTTTTCGAAAAAAATTGTAAACTCAAGTAATTTTAATTTTTTTTAAAGTAAACGTAGCATTAAACACAAAAATATGTTACATACTTTTATACAATTAGCCTTTTAAAACTCAAGACCTGACAACTATCTGACCAGACTTAAAAAAATCATGAAAAGCGGAAGAATATTTTATTTTTGGTATTTGAACTGAAGCAAAAGAGTCAAAAGTACAATCAATCCCAAAAATGAACAGATATTTTACGTCGTCAATAACGCCGTTTATGAAGTAAAACACGTGTCTAAACAAGATTTCCTCGATAACTGTGCTAATTCTTCCGTTTAAAGGTCGTTCATGGTTAATAAGGAGTTTTAAACCATTTTTCATGCCGAAACCTTGAGGTTTTAGAATAATCACTTTATTAAATTTTAAAATTCTAAACGGTGACATTCAAAATCGGATTTGCAAATTTATAGTATCCTTGTGACCTTAAATTATTTACGTCTTTTAGTGTAGTTTTAAAATAAGCCTTAGAATTGTAATTTTATAAAATAATCACATATATTATTTGTGTAATAGTGTTTAATTTTTTAAAATCCTTTTTAATTTTTGCTTTATGTGCCACTTGACATTAAACTTGCTCTAAAATAATTTTATGTTTAAAAACACAATAGATATTTTGAATTACTATTAGAAAACATTGGGGTTTCCTTCATAATATTTCGTTAATTTTGTTAGTTATTTTCTTGTTTTAACTATACCACATCGACAATAACTTAAACTGAGTTTTTTTTTTATTTAAAAATAAAATATTTTTTATGAATTTTTTGCTATGCGGTCGTGAAATTTTGCCACCTACTACTTTGAAACGCGATTGCTCATTTTTGTAGCACTTATCAGTTTATTTTATATTTATTGAGTAGCTTTTTTCCAATTTTCACGATAATCAAAAACCTATTCCGTTTTAACGGAAATTGTTTAGTGGTAAAAATCTCCGCTAAATTATAACGCTATAGGCACCTTGCACTGGAACTCGGTTTATACATGAAGTATGCAAGATACATAGTCGTCACCATAATGGATAATTACCGTACCTCCTACTTATCTTTTGTAGTATGCAGATCAACCGATCGAAATTTCGCGCGCTTTCGAGGGTTGATCTGCATACTACAAAAGATAAGTAGGAGATACGGTATTTATCCATTATGGTGACGCTTATGTATATTGCATGATGTATAAACCGAGTTCCAGTGCAAGGTGTCTATAGAACTTTCAGTTGATGAACGTTGGGGAAAAAACTAATCTACAATGATTGTAACGACTGACCATATTTTAGATCCTTCCATTTTATTATACCTATAGTGCAAAACATAAAATTGCAAATCACGAAAATTACTCGCCATTTGAGGGTCTTTAAAATTTTAACGTGTTTATTTTAGTTTCAAGTAAGTTATTAAATTTATAAAAACATTACTATACAATCGGTAATTAATTCTAAATTATATGTTTTGCATCTTTTTATAAGCAAAAAAAATAATTTCGTAAGCTTAACTACTGCGGAGTGAAAATCCACCAACATTAAGTTTCTCACAACAACGAAAGAGAAATACCAACTTTAATTTTGCTTTAACAGGAAACCTTTAAGAAAAACTTTTTTTCTGTATTTCGTCTACTGAGTTTAGTGTTTATGAATCAAATTTTTTAAATTTTTTTTCCTTAAAACCTAATCTTGAAAATTTTTTATCAAAGTTTTAATCTAAAAGTAAATTTTTTTTCTATACTGCTTTAATTTGCATAATTTTATAAACCGTGGATTAAATTACGAAAATCGTTTACTTAATTTTCGTGAAACAACAAAGCTATCAACTCCATTTTTTCATTTACATTGCTTTATTCTTTCCTATGAACGAAAAGTTATTGTTCCTCAAAATGATCAATGTATTAAATATCTTTAGAAGGAATGTCTTTTGGTTGCAATGTTTTCCCATATTCAAATTATATGTAACGGCAAGCAAAAGTGAAAACGCTTGATTTATAACAATCGCTCGAAATACAACAAATATAATTAAAGTTAAATCTTTAGCATATGTGACGTCCAGAAATATGAGGCCGAATAAATCGAGTTTTTGTGAGAAAAAATGCGAAACCATTTGCTGTTTTTAGCTTTTTGACTGAAAAATGAGCGATACAAGATTTGAACCTGTAATCTCCAGCCTCAGTACTTCTTTGACTGACGTGCTGCGTTACACCATCGCTCAACAGTGTTACATAACAACTTTTATTTATAGGGTGTCATATTTCTGAAACATTTACACAACGGGAGTTGTGAAAATAATCAATCAAATGGGTATTGTATTTTAATTTTAAAGCTTGGGAATATTTGTGCACAATCTACAATAATGTAAATCAAAAGTAATAAAAAAATACAAATCAATTTACTGTTGCAGTTAAGATCATTAACAAACAGCATTCTTGGTGTTCAAATTGTTTGTTGTTTGAAAAATTTGGAAGTTTAATTTATAACTCGCCGATGAGTATCACGATTCAAACGATTCAAAAGGACCTCGGGTATGTTTTTAACAAAACAAAACTTGTATGAAATAAAGACACCTTTTTATTTTAATATTAGAAAACTTTAATAAAAATTTTTTATTAGAAGTTTGAAATTTCTTGAAAACAAGAAAGAAAAATTAAAACAAAACACAAGTTGCAAATCCAGAATTCTATATAACCAAGTGATAATGTAACATTATCACTTGGTTATTTACCTTACAAATTATATTTACAATTAGGCCCTTTTGAAAAATTATGTGCATTGGTAAAAAAAATCTAGTGGCTGTATCTTTTAAATAAAATAGTCACGCTATACAAATAATGTCAGAATCTATTAAAAATGATTGTAATTAATAAAAATCATAAAAAAATGTAATCAATAAAAAGATATAAGGTGTTTGAGGATCTATTTTTTGCTAGCGCAAAATAAAATCGATTTTTTTCAAGAACATATTTATATATTCGTAAAAAATGTAGTTATCTTATTCTAATAGGATTATAATTATTTGAATGTTTAATAATCATAATACAGGGGCCTATTTCATAAAGATCTTTGTAATTGTAAATTAAAAAACGCAATTAATTTCTTTTTATTCTATTAATTAAAAAATACGTACATAACTGTGGAATTTACGGAATTTATGGACCTACCAAGCATAACAAAATTTGGGTCGGCGGTCCCACCACGAAACAAAGTTCCTCTCAAATTAAATGCATTTTTTCATATTATTTTTGACATTAGAAATACTATATACAAATAAAACATCTACTTGAAAAATTTTAGTGTTCTTTTTGTATTTAATTAAGCATCACAAAATGCATTTTTTTTCTGATCAACCTAAAAGTTTACATATGAGAAACTTTAGTTACGCTTAATATAGCTCAAATAATGGTCAAAAGTTTACAAAAATATTCGAAAATGTTTTTATATAGTTGTTTAATCTCCAATTTCCGAAAAAATTTTATAAAATTCATTGGTTTCATAACAAATTCGGATTTCGCGACGGGACCGCGGACCCAAATTTTTGTAATGCTAGGTAGGTCCATAAATTTTAATTTTTTTAAATTTTGAACGCAATTTTATTAATATGCTTTTTTATTTTAAAATACAAAAGAAAACTATGCGTTTATTAATTCACACCTGTAATTTAATTACAAGCAATTTTTATGAAATAGGTCCCGGGACTTAATTACTTAATTTTCAAAAACAAGACATCAATCAATGCAATTTATTCGGGCAATATTGTAATTTTTAATTAAAAAGTTCTGACGATAAAACTATACGGTCAACCCAAATGTTCCGGAAATTCATAAATAAACAAACGGGGCTGGACTTGTTCCGTCAGCTACTGCTAACCGTGACTTTCCCACTTCATGTCCAATGGGTTGACGGTACTTAAGTGGGATTTCGTCAGAAACAAGTGGCGTTTTGAGGGGAAATAAAGAGATTCGCTGTTTTGATTTCTCAAAAGAGTGTTCCAGCCTTTAAAATTCCCCGAATTTCATTTCTTATTACCAAATGAGTCACGAACGGCGGAAATTTGACGATGTGCAGGTAAAGTTTAAGTTATCACGTTGTTATATCAAACTATCCGGAGAGTAACATTTGGAAGCATTGAATTTTAAGTGATCTTTTTTTAGCAAGTAATTTTATTTTGTAAATTCTTTTTTTTAATTGGCTGCTTGACGAATTCCATTTAATATTAAGACAACGAAACAAAAACATCCATATCAGAAGAAAAAAAGTGCCCCCAAAATGCAATTAGAAATTAATATTTTAAAGTACTAACATGATTATTATAGTGGAACATATTGTTAAATTAAGATGATTTTATGTTTTTAGCAATTATTTCCTATGGCTTTGGTTAGTCACACTCGTTCACTCTGCTCCGGAATATCCACTGAACCAAATACTTACCAATGATGCTCATCACAGAATAAAAAAGATGGAGTTTTCTCTCAAATCAAACGATTCCTCACGTTTCCAGGAGAAAAACTCATTAAAAGAACCATCTCAGTCGACAGAAGATCGCTCAGTGCGTTATCCCCATTGCCGCAGAATGGCAGTACTGACGGGAGAGGTGATCAGTCAGAGTTTCGACCGAACTAAAATCGACATTCTCACAACGATGCAGTTGAAGCTTGCCTTGGGTGAAACGGCTTGTTTTCAAGTTAAATATTCCAAAAAGAACGCGACCAATAACAGTTCCACTGACAACCGTAAGACTGACGCGCCATCGGACGCATCCTATGCCGAGAACGGCTCTTTGATGTACACGCTTCAGTTTTTAAAACTGGAACACCAACACCCGGTGAGGCATCGGTATCAGTTCGCGATTCCTCAGTTGCAGTCCAGTTGCGTTTGCGACTGTCCAGGGGGCGAGGACCATTGTCCGGCCGGTTTCAACTATAAAAACTGCAGCGACCAATCCGCGTGCTTCACCTCGTTTCATAACAACCAAAAGGCCACAGGTAGGGTATCTGACTTAATTTTGGCCAGGCCTTAATTTCGGCCACCAATATAGGGTTTTAACAAAGCTTTTTTAACACAAAAGAACTAACACAAAAGTAACTGGATTAATGTTGAATAAAGTGTTTTTGCAAAAGTTTTTTTATTTTTGTTATTCTGCATTATCAACGTTTTCATACAAAAAGTGATTTTTTTGTGATTTTCTTAATTTTTGCTTTGTGTTTAATTTAGATGTTTAATCTGCATCAAATTTAGAACGAAGCACAATATAACCTAAAAAAATATCTTCTATTTAAGTCTGAAAGTTGTTCATTTTTATGTTTAGTTATTTTCTTTAAAAACACTTTGCAACGCGTTTCACTAACTGCGCATTTTAAGATTCCGTTAATTTCGGCCACCTTAAAATTTAGGTAAAAGAACCTGCCGTTTTTTACTGTTTTTAATTATCATCGTACTACCATATTTATAAAAATTTTTTTGCTCGTTTGACTTTTTATTGACTCGTTTATTAACCCAAAAATAAAAATTCAACAAAAAATACAGGTTATTAAAACTTGTTTTTTTAAGGTTTTGACATAATTATTTAAAGTCCTGCTAATAACTATTAAAGTGTGCAAACGGGAAAAATTAAGTTATATTTACCAAGAACAATACCAAAGGGTAAATTTGCAACATTTAGAAATTTTTATTGTTCGTTTAAGCAATAGTCATAGCCAGTTTTTTCTAGGTGGCCGCAGTTAATGGCTCGCGCCTTAATTTCGGCCGCTATAAAAAAAATTTAAACCTCCACTGATCTTTAAGTGTAACAGAAATTTTTAAATTTTGCACTGGAATAACAAAAATAGTTATCGTTTGATTTTTAGACCAAATTTTGGGTTGATTGGAAAAACCAAGAAAAACTTATTAAAAAAAAGGTGGCCGAAATCAAGTCAGTTACCCTATGCTTTTTGCCATTTTTTCATATAATTGACAGCTTTGCAGCTACAGTATTACGAAATTTTGCTAAACCGGGTGTTCAAAACAAAAAAAAATATTTAAAAGTTCTTAAAATTTGTTGCTAAGTGGAAACCTGTTTTGTTACCCTTGTGCTTTTTGGGGCTTTTTTGTGAATTAAAAGTTTTTGATGAAACTAAGCTTAAGTATTCAGGCACAGCTCATTGATCAGATAGACAAATATATTGATGAATGGTAAAAACTAATAGCAGAGTAAAAACATGTATTGTTAGAAACCATTAATAGTCGTCTTTAGAAATTTACAAAAAAATAAACAAAACAACACTAAAATTTTGTTCTGAATATTTTTTTAAAATTTTTATCGTTTAAACATATCATCACAAATGGGAAAAAATACTTTTTTGCAGTAGCGTATGCATTCTAGATTTGAAATTTTTGTCATTTTTTATGCAAATTATCTTAATGTATAGGATTATATATTTTTGGTTTGATTTCATAGTTTTTTAATAAATTGTTTTTAAAAGTTGTAGCAAGAGTTTATCTACATAAAAAATATTTATGTGAAATTTGTCACACATATGAGCTAAGTCTGCTGAGTAGCAACCAAACACATTCTTCACAATCCACAATTTTCAAAATTTTAAAAACATATCAACTGCTTGTTTTTTCACTATTTTTTATTTTGAGAACGTTACCTATCTAGCGAATGTCAAAAAGCACGAAAATTATTGTGTTTTTTTTCTTCTACATACACATTTAGTTTTGTAGCAGGGTAAACCTTAGTCCTTAAGTGACCTCTAACGAAAGAGGGTTTTGGGTTTCTTGGTGTTTTTTTTTTGTTGAAAAATTCTAATTATTTTAATTTTTTTATAAATGATATATTTTTTATAATACAAACAAAACAGCATAAATTCAAAATAGTTGTCACAAGGAATTGAACCCCCAAACAGTTTTTACTAATCAAATTCGCTAAAACTGCACAAAAACCTTATCCTTGTATACAAATAAAATCATTTATTCTAGTAAACAATTCATAAGAAAAACAGACTCCAGTGAAAGCAATGTTGGTAAATAAAAAAACAATAAATTACGTGTTTATTCAAACTTGATAAAGGTATTTTTTTAATTTATTCATTCATAGAGAATTCACAGCTCTTCCCAACCAAATATATTTTAAAATGTTTAAAGGTTGCGCTCACGGTCAAATTGCGGATTTATGCTGTAAGGTTTCTATCAATCCTTACAAAAATTGGAAGTTTTGGGCTCTTTATCTAAGACAACCGGAAACATTTGCAGTTTTCACGTACAAGCTGCATCGATGGTTTCATGGTAAATGGTTTGAGGATCCTCAAAATTCTGAAACTTTACAAGTTCCCTTAAATCTTGGACAGACTTTTCAAGTAAATTTGCTTTATGATCAGTATTTAAGAGAGAATTTGGTTTTTAAATGAAGAGTGCATTTTACGCCAAACAAGGTTCCACCGAGAACAAAATCGTGCTGAGTTTAAAAAAAATATTTGATTTTAATTATAGAAGCTGTCTTGTCTAATAATTAATGATTTTCCAGAAATTGTTGACGAGCAAATCTTCAAGGCGAAAAAATGATTAAATAAGCATAAACCTGCAACATAATTATTATATTTTTTAATTTGTTTTTCGTTTTAAGCATGTTTATTTCTCACATCTGTAAAAATTTTTTTAAACAGCAGAAGTGATTTATTTAAATAAAGCCATGGTACGAATTTAAATTTAAACAGTAGCGTGTCAGAAATATTTCAGAGGTCATATAATATTGATTTTTTGAAAATTTAAATGTGCGACATAGTTAAAATTTAGATTGGGCAAGGCACTTTGGAACTTCAAATATCCGGATCCCCTTACCGCCACTTGCAAGAGGGAATGTATTTCGTCAAAGAAAACGAAAACCAGCTCAGACAGGGAGTGCCCCTCAATGGATTCCGAGAAAATAATTTAGGTACGTTTTAAAAGCTAGTTAAAAATTAGTAAAAAATTATCTCAATTTAAATTGCTAAAAAATATTAATCAATTAAAATTTTCGAAATTTAAGGCAAGTTGGGATGGTTTCGCTTCATCAATAGCCGATGGGTGATCCGAAACGGAGCTTTGAAAATACAACACGCGCATCACGTAAAAGTGAAGGACTGCAAGGCTCAAAAGTACAGAGATTCCTACAACGCAGAGTATTTTGTGGCCAAATCCGAAGAAAAAGAGGAGCCTGAGATACCGAGCTTTCATCTGGGCACATTCGTGGAGGAAGTGGAGAATTGGATTCTAAGTAGTGCTATTGAGTACGTTGTATAATATTTATAAAGAGATTATCTGTAGCCGCACTCATAAAGCGCGATTAACCAAGGATTAACCAACGATTGTTGATTGGCTTTTGCATTGGCTCACATAATAAAAGATAAATTGATAAAAGACTCAATTCATTTAAATAATGATTAATAATTACAATAAACTTATAACATAATCAGACATACCGAGGAATTAAATTTTTATCAATTTAAATTAATAATGTGACCCAATGCAAAATCGAAATAAAATTCGTCTTTTTTAATTTTATTTTTTTTATTTCGAAATTAAAAATTAACAATATCACGTATTTAACTTTTTTTCAAATATTCTTAAAATTTGACAATTATGTATATAAAAATACTTTAGTTAAAACAGTATGTATACTTTAAAGTCAAAGAACATTATAAAAAATCCAAAAACCGCGTTTTAAGTCAGTTTTTATCAGTTTTTTAATCTGATTCTCCCCTTGTCCATGAAAAAAAGACGTCCATACTTAATTTTTGGTTAATCCTTGGACAATCGCGCTTTATGAGTGCGGCTACTGGAATAAATCAATGTAAAATAAAAAGAGCCATCGTTATTCCATTATTTATAGTTGAATTATATCTGGCTGACGTCGAAAATTAGTTTGTAGACACGAGGGGACCAATTAAAATTGTTCGGCTATGACGTGTTTTTTTTAAACAGATAAGAGCGCAGAATTTTATTAATTTCACGTTTTTATAAAATATACAAAAATTAACCGACTTCAGCCCTTTAAAAATTTGCAATTGGATTTTAAATTGAGTAATTTGATAAGTAATTATTAAAATAAGAGTTTTGAGCTTTATTATTAAACCGCTTTCGTTAACAATTTTGAATGGTTTTGTTGTTAAACAGTCGATTTAATACTGCAATTATCGAGGTCAGCTGGATTTTATTTGCCTATCATTACAAATTTAACAGAATACGTACATCTAAAATAAAAAAAATTGAAGAATTAAGGAATGCATTTTCATAATTTAATAGCACAAAAGTGTGCAGTTTAGATTTTAAATTCATTAGTAGCCTAATAGCTGTAATGCCTGGTTCATACTTCGATCAAAGTGTCCAAAAGACAAAACTAAAATTTAACTTTATTGGTCATTTAAAAAATGTAAACTTTTTTGGTCCTTTGGACGCTTCCTTAAGCTAATAATTAAGCATTTAGAAGTTTATGTTCCTTCCAACGCCTAGACTAATTTTGGTCATTGTGATTCCTCCGCATTAACTTGTTCTGAACCAATTAAAAAGATTTAGGGTCGATGGAACCTAGGGAACTTGGAGCCAAAAATAGGGAACTTGGAGCCGTAAGTTGGGAACATGAAGCCAAAAATAAAAATCGCTAAAATGTGTACCTAAGCCTAAGCGGAACCTAAATTTAAGCCCAAACCAATTTTTTCTGAAAGGCTCCAAGTTCCCATTGCTCGTGGCTCCAAGTTCCGAAAAATTTTCGATGGCTCCAAGTTCCCTGCTTGTGGCTCTAAAGACCCCGTACCAAAAACCGTTTAGTTCTTTTTTGTTTTTAGTAAAACGCTAAAAAATCTATTTTCTATTCAAGAATGAATCTGTTTTTTTGTTCTAAAAAAGAAAATAAAAAATAAAAATAAGAAAAAATGTACATCGTATTTGAATAGTAGTAGAGTGAAAATCCTTTTGATAAATTGTAGCTGTAATAACAAATTTAGAGCAAGCCCAAAAAGTATTTTTACACTGAAAAATTGTTTTAGTCGGAGCTCAAAGATTGACAGTGAATTCAGCTTGAAATCAATTTTGTTTAAACATTATTTTTGAGTTACGTGTTTGTTATATCCCAGCTAAGACAATGTGCCTAATTTGAGGATATTCTTTAACAAATGAGTCAGTGCCCCCCCCTCGCGTGTCTCCTCTGCTTCTGAGGCAGTTTTGACTGCCTCCGCCCCACATTTTATTTGATATTTTTTCTGCCTCCTTATATACTTGCCTCCACCCTGCCTCCTATACGTGGTTAGAAGGTAGGTTTTGTTGGCTCATACTTGCCTTGCTTCCTACCTACCACAGGAATTTTCGGAGGAAGAGCCGTATTCACCGGCTTAAAAAGAAATATTTAAATTAAATTTCGAATCTATTTCAACGCCACATTATAAAAACGCGGTGTCAAAAATTAGTATTTTCAGAAACCCGGCAGAAAATAGACATGTGGTCGTTTCTCATCAAAGAAGTCCCTATTTCACGCTGGACATCACAATGAAAAACCAGCCGGTCTTGCGTTTCTTCGAAAGCCAGTCTCAGCTGAAGAATTTTTACGGTAAAATTCAACTAGATATGCACTCCAACAGATTTCTCAACATCACTTTCGAAAATGGACGTGGTACTTTCATCGGAAAGATATACCATTCAGAAGACAAACAAAATATTGACTTTGCTTTCAGGTATGTTTTAGTTAATTTTTTTTCAGTTGCTATTATTTTTCAGTAATCTATGAAACTTTTTTTAAACTTTAATTCTAACGAATAAAAAAACTTAAGCAATACTAAAGTTACTTTGTTAAAATATATAGGTCTGCAATGTATACTTTCTATAGTAAATGGTACAGTATTATCGTTATAAGAAAAGGTTATTGGTATTTTTTAAAAATTTTTTTATTTATTCAGAAGGTACATCATACAATTATTTATAAGGTACACTAACAGTGAATTAAAAAAAGTAATAAATCAAAAAAAATTAACTAAAACATACCTGAAAGCAAAGTCAATATTTTGTTTGTCTTCTGAATGGTATATCTTTCCAATAAAAACCATTCATTTCGAAAGTGATGTTGAGAAATCTGTTGGAGTGCATATCTCGTTGAATTTTACCGTAAAAATTCTAGGCTGAGACTGGCTTACGAAAAAACGCGAGACCGGCTGGTTTTTGATTGTGATGTCGAGCGTGAAATAGGGACTTCTTTGATGAGAAAACAACCACATGTATTTCTGCCGGGTTTCTGAAAATACTAATTTTTGACACCGCGTTTTTATAATGTGGCGTTGAAATAGATTCGAAATTAGTTAAATATTTTAAGCCGGTGAATACGGCTCTTCCTCCAAAATTCCTGTGGTAGGTAGGAAGCAAGGCAAGTATAGACCAACAAAACCTACCTTCTAACCACGTATGAGAGGCAGGGTGAAGGAAGTATGTAAGAGAGCAGAAAAAAATATCAAATATAATGTAGGGCGGAGGTGGTCAAAACTGCCTCGGAAGCGGAGGAGATACGCGAGGGGGGGGGGGCACTGACTCTTTTATTAAAGAATATCCTCAAATTAGGCACATTGTCTTAGCTGGGATATAACAAACACGTAACTCAAAAATAATGTTTAAACAAAATTGATTTCAAGCTGAATTCACTGTCAATCTTTTGAGCTCCGACTAAAACAATTTTTCAGTGTAAGAAATTTCTCTTTTTGGGCTTGCTCTAAATTTGTTATTACAGCTACAATTTATCAAAAGGATTTTCACTCTACTACTATTCAAATACGATGTATATTTTTTTTCTTATTTCTTTCTTTCTTTCTTTTTAACAAAAAACAAGGATTGATTCTGAATAAAAAATAGATTTTTAGCGTTTTTCTAAAAACAAAAAAGAACTAAACGGTTTTTGGTACGGGGTCTTTGAGCCGCAAGCAGGGAACTTGGAGCCATGGAAAATCTTTCGGAACTTGGAGCCACGAGCAATGGGAACTTGGAGCCTTTCAGACATTTTCAGTAGCCGCACTCATAAAGCGCGATTAACCAAAGATTAACCAAAGATTAAGTATGGACGTCTTTTTTTCATGGACAAGGGAAGAATCGGATTAAAAAGCTGATAAAAACTGACTTTAAACGCGGTTTTTGGACTTTTTATCATGTTCTTTGACTTTAAAATATACATACTGTTTTAACTAAAGTATTTTTATATAAATAATTGTCAAATTTTAAGAAAAAAAAGTTAAATACGTGATATTGTTAATTTTTAATTTCGAAATAAAAAAAATAAAATTAAAAAAGACGAATTTTATTTCGATTTTGCATTGGGTCACATTATTAATTTAAATTGATAAAAATTTAATTCCTCGGTATGTCTGATTATGTTATAAGTTTATTGTACATTATTAATCACTATTTAAATGAACTGAGTCTTTTATCAATTTATCTCTTAATATGTGAGCCAATGCAAAAGCCAATCAACAATCGTTGGTTAATCCTTGGTTAATCGCGCTTTATGAGTGCGGCTACTGATGAATTTCTGAATATCTTTGTCGTTAAGGTCCTTGAACATTTGGGGTACCTCCTGAAAAAAAAATTTTTATGTTAAAAGGTTAGCCTCTCAAAACCGCCAAAATTTAGGGGCATTTTTTCAGCAAAATTTCTAACTTTTTACCCCATGGATCCTTACGTCTGAAAATTTTTGTGCAAATTTCCCGTACTTTCCTGAACTCAAAAATTTACAATTTGTTGGGGGTAACCTACTTTGGTCAGGTACCTCAAAAGGTTAAAGGTGGTCAATTTTACGATTTTTGCTAAAATTCTTTGAATAAGGGGTAGCAAGTGCACTTTTTGGCATAATGCTCAAAAACTGTTTGAGCCACAAGTTTGAGACCGGGGGGGAGTTTTATGTTTCATAGTTTTGGTAACAGTCCCAAAAAAGTTTTATGCCCTAAAGCACTGCAATGGGTAACCCAAAAAAATGTCAACTTGGGAAGCAACCCCTTTACATAGGCGAGTAATATAACATTTTAAAGCTCATGGCGTGCTGATTTAAAAAAAATATAAATAAATTTGTATTAAATGGTCGGGTAACCAAAAAATAGAGACCCTTTCCTACCCCGAAAATTAGTAAGAGAGTGATTTTTTTTGTTTTTTTTTTCATTTATAAGCCGTGTTTATATTGGTTTGAAAGCTCTATGCGTGCAGATTGCAAAATTATAATTTTAAGTTAATATTTCTTATGGTTACTTGGTTACATACACCAAAATACCCCACATTTGAAAAAAAGTAATTTTTTTTCATTGTTTTTTCATTGTTAAGTGATTAGGGCGTGTTTATACTGATATAGAAAGCTCTCGACCGCACTAAATTTCAAAAATATATAGTTTAATAATTTTTTTTTCAGTGGTAAGCGCCAATTTTGCATCCATCAATCTACACCCTGAAATTCTCTAAAGAGGTGATTTTATTATAATACCATTATGTTTATACACATGTCAAAGCTCTCGACCTAGCTAAATAGGTAAAAAAAAATTTTTAAATTTGAATCACCCAATAGTTACAATTTTTACAACCTATAATCGTACCCCCAAAAATTTTGAGAGAGTCATTTTTATATATTTTATTTCAATCCCGTCGTGTTTACACTTATATTTAAGATCTTACGACATGCTTGTCTCAAAAATATGAATTTCAACTCAAGTTACCCTTAATGATTACAATTTTTACAACCCATAATGGACCCCCAAAAATTTTAGGAAGTCATTTTATATATTTATTGTCAATCCGGGTAACCATAAAAAATATTAACATAAAATTATAATTTTTACAATCAGCACGCATAGAGCTTTCAAACCAATATAAACACGGTTTTATAAATAATAAAAACAAAAAAATTTACCCTTACTAATTTTGAGGGTACAAAGGGGTCTGTATTTTAATTGCCCAACCATTTAGAGCAAATTTCTTTATATTTTTAAAATCAGCACGCCAAGAGCTTTAAAAGAATTTAGTATTCGCTATTGTAGAGGGGCTGTGTCAAAAGTTCTAATTTTAGGGGTCTATTTTTAGGGGTCTGCGGTGCCTTAGGGCACAAAGATTTTTGGGACTGTCACCAAAATATAGAACATAAAATTCCGCATAAGTCCCTTCCGGTTTCAAACCTGTGGCTCAAACAGTATTGAGCATTATGTCAAAAAGTGCACTTGCTACCCCTCCCCCCCTACAAAAGCAAAAATCGTAAAATCGTAAATTGACCCCCTCAAACCTCTCAGGGTACCCGACCCAGGTAGGTTTCCCCTAACAAATTATATATTTTTAAGCTCAAGAAAGTATGGGCAATCTGCACCAAAATTTTTAAAAAACCAAAACATATAAGGATCCATTGAGTAAAAAGTTAGAAATTTTGTGAAAAAAAAATTGCCCCTTAATTTGGGGGTTTTGGGGCTAACCCTCCAAAATTTTTGAAAAATTTTTTTTCGGGAGGTAGCCAAAAGTTCAAGGACCTTAACGCGAGATATTTGCAGATTAATCGCGGCGCGTTCAAAATTATAGAAGCTCAAACGAAAATTGTTTTTGTCGCAATTTTCCCACCATCGCTAAAAAAACAGAGAATAGATAACCCTTAAATACGGGTTTTAACCTGTAAATCAGGATAGAAAAACGTGTTAGCGCAATAGAAAGGTGTATTGCGGTTGGAAAATTAAATAAAACTTGAAGGTTTTAGGTACTGTAAGGTTGGAAAAGGGACTCACAATGAAGCATTTTTGGGCACAGTTTGAAAGCATTTTAGCGGCGTTCTTTAAGAACAACCCATCGAATTAGTAGATAGACTATTTTAATTATAGACGAACTAATACTTTGAAACCGCTATTCTTCAAATAAATTTGGTGATAAAACCCATAAATAACCCTAATCGTGGACTGTAACTTTTTCCTTAGCAACATAAGCAAAGCTTTAAAATGATGCTAAATTTAATGTTTAGTGTAATTTTAAAGTTTTAATTAAGTTACTTAAAGATACCAAGAATATATAACACAAGAGAATGTCCGACTGTACACTAAATTTTTGACCAAAATTTTGCGAGAAAAGTCGCACTTTTAAATTCGTGTGCCACTTTTCCTGCAAAAATCCGCCATTTTCTGCTAGTTTTCCCGCGCTGCGATTTTTAACACAGTGTTAGTTTTTTCGCAGTGGGGACTGCGACTTCTTTGACACTCCACTCTTTTCACACTTTTACTGCTTTATTCGCACTGCGATTATTTTCGCACATTTTGAGTCTAACTGCGCAACAAAAAAATACAGACGCTGGTAGTCATTTTCAATGGAGTAAAACACTTCGAAACTTGTTTTATTTAATTTTAAAATCTTGGAAAGTTAGTTTATTCATTAAAACTAAAAAGTTTTAACATCTTAAGGTAAAAAAACGACTTTTACTCATTTAAACACAAAATTTTTGCTCCGCTTTGTTTTTATTTTTTTGTTGTGCAGGCAGACCCGCAGTGCGAAAATAATCGCAGTGCGAATAAAGCAGTATAGAGTGCGAAAGCAGTCGCAGTCCCCACTGTAAAAAAAAAAACTTTGAGCACTGTGTTAAAAATCGCAGCGCGGGAAAGCTAGCAGAAAATGGCGGATTTTTGCGAGAAAGTCGCACACTAATTTGAAAGTGCGACTTTTCTCGCCAAAATTTGGTCAAAATTTATCGTACAGTCGGACGTTCTCTTGTTTTATATATTCTTCAAAGTACTCATGTCTACAGTAGTTCATGTTGTTTCTAGTCGTTAATGATTCGGTACGTATTGCTATATCAGAAGAAGGTTCTGATTTTCAAAATTGCCCGTGGCGCTCCTGCGCCTCCCATGATGAAAATCTTTAAAGGAAATTTTTAGAGTCTTTTTTAGAATCTTTTTAGACAGTTTAACTGGAAATATAACTAAAGTCATATTGGTATAGTCGTCAAAGCGTTTATCAAAGTCTGTTATGTCACCATTAATAACTTAAATGAATTTAGAAAGAATATTTGAATGGATGCAACAAATTTAGAAAAAATATTAGCTTCTAATCTACAGTTATTTTACATTTTACAATACGCCCTTAATTTCAGCCTGAAGGATTTTAACTATAGTTATCGTGATTAATCAATCAATAATTATTATTCATCAAGATATCAGAAATTGTAATATTTAAGCGTAAACTTTAATTTTAATCTTATGCAATACATTTGTAAATCTTTTTTTTTGTTTAATTACAGTACGCAGCAGCTTTCTAATATGTTTATAACAATTTATTGTAAACTATAATATTCAAAACGAAACTTTATAGTTGCCTTATGTGACTTTGATACGTTTCCGGCTGGATGTTTTTACAAAATATTAGTTTCATGGATTCATTCAATTGATGGATTTAAATTTTCTTTTTTTCATGGATGGTGCGGGAGCGCCACGGGGCGATTTAGCCCCATGGAGCCGCGCCAACCATAATTAGAGAACGTGAGTAAATTTTGAAATTCATGTTCATCTTTTTCTTTTATTATTATTCTAACGCTTAATTTTTAAAATCGATATTTCTTCTTCGTTACTGATTGATCAAAAACAAACATGGGATCATTGGAAAGAAAAAAATTACGCAAATTTTTTAAGAGCCACTTTTTTTATTTAGGTTCTTGTTATCAATTTATTGATCAAAATAATAAATTGAAATCTATCGCAAATTGAAATAAAAAAATAATCTATCGCAAAATAAAAACTCCTAACCGCACAATAACAACCTTTTGGCAACAATAAGGATTGTACAGAGCAGACAGCAGACAGCTCCTCATAGAAACTGCACAATAATAGCAGACAACTGTGCTTGGTTACTATTGTTGTCGGAAACCGCACAGCGCCATCTAATTCAACCGTGCGGGAAACGTCGAAAACAATAAAATATTTTTTGTTAATTCTTGTTTTACTGATGAAAAACTAATTTAAAGTTTTATGGTGTTATTAAAAAAATAATTGCAATTATCGATAGCGTGGGAAGCCGCGCGGCGGTTGAGCACCACAGCACAGCGCCAACTATAATTAACCAACGTTGGGAAAATTTTGTAATTCATATTCATCTTCTACTTATTTTCATTACTATTATTCAACCGCTCATATCTTAAAATTGATATTGCTTCATCTTTCATGTGGCGATTTAACCCCGAGGCACCGCACCAACTATAATCAGGGAACGTGGATAAAATAAAATTTGTAATTTATGTTCATCTTGTTCTTCTACTGATTCTTTATTTTTAAAAAATATTTGCAATCATTACAGGTGTCGGACGCCACACAACAATGTAGCCCCATGGCACCGCGGCAACTATAATTACAGAACGTGGGTAAGTTTTGTAATTCAGGTTCATCTTCTTCTCATTATTATTATTTTTATTTAAAAAATATAATTGCAATACTTGTTTTTATGCTGGTGCGGCAATTTAATTCTACTCCACCGCTCCAACCATTAGAGAACGCGCGTTTTATTTCATTAATTTTAAAATTTTTCTTTTTATTTCAAAAATTATAATTAAATAATCGGTGGCACAGGAGCTTCACAGCGATTAAGCACCACGGCACCGCTCCAACTATAATTAGAGAACTTGGATAAATTTTGTAATTTATATCCCTGTTCTCCTTATGATTAATATATTTTTTTCAAACGCTTATTTCTTAAAACCGATATTCCTCCGTTGTTACTGATTGATCAAAAATAAACATAACCTCTTTGGAAAGGGTAAAGAATCGCGCAATGAATTTTTAGGGGCCACTTTTTTAGTGTCCAAATTTAAAATATAAATTGTTGACAACATAATTTTATATTCCTGTTAATAATCGAGCACAATTAGAAGTTTATATTGTTGCAGAGCTAAGACTAACTTTATATCAACCATAAATAAAGAATGAAAAATGTCGGCAAAGCTATTTACATTGTAATGTTAACTAAAGTACGTTGTCTATTGGTAATATTAAAACTGTTAAACATTAAATCTCCGGAACGGATTGATTATTTACATTTGTCATTGAGCAGCTAAACTACACTTTATAAGGTTACTTCTTTAATTTGTTTTTAAAAAGTGGTAGACTAGCCTTAAAAAATGCTTTAATAATAGAGCAGGAAAAAGGGGTGATTTCTCCCGGGGATTGTGTTTAGACAGAAAGATGTGAACTAAAGGCAAACCAAACGTAGCTGCAACAGTGTGCTCACGTGTTCATTAAACAACTATTTTCTTTTTTTTTTGTTTCACGAAATAAAAATTATTCATAAACTACCATCTGAAGTTAATTTCTTAATTCAAATCTTTCATTTTCTGAATTCTGATTGGCTGATATGAGTGACGTCAGATTCTCGTGATTTAAATGGTTACTGAATGGGGGTCATTTTTCAATTCAACAAACAACTGTTGCAGCCACGTTGGGTTTACCTTTAGTTTGAGATGGACATTATGTGCACCTTAAGAAATTTGCATTTGATTTGCACAAGAAACCAGCTGCCCACTAAATAAAAATTTCTACCATATGATAATAATTTGTTTATACGTTGAACTAATTACACAACATTGTTGCATTTTTTTAGTCTGATGAAATGACCACTGAAGAAATCATACTCACAGCAATCTTTGACAAGTACGAAATCACCCCTTTTTCAAATTCATAGTTATCTAACACATACAAATATATCCTTCTAATTGAAAAAGTATAGATTTCACCCTTGTTAAAGATTGGTGTGAGTATGACTTTTTTAATTGTCATTTCATCAGACTAAAAAATGCAATGTTGTGTAATTAGTTCAATGTATAAACAAATCATTATCATATGGTAGAAATTTTTATTCAGTGGGCAGCTGGTAATAGTGATAATAGTAAAAGTAATAATAGTAAAAATAATAATAGTAATGGTAAGAATAGTAATAATAATGCGTATTAAATTAAAATTAGCTCTAACGCATTAGGATAAATATTTTTACATATACTAAAAAAATTATGACAGTTCAGACTAATTAAATCATCAATATATCTAACTGTACCCGCTAAAAGTTTTCTTTGTGTTGGATTATTTTTAAGATATTTAGATTCTAAAAACGCTAGTACTAAATCTGCAACTATGAGCGATGCGCTATTTCCCATAGGAATACCAGCCGTTTGTTTAAAAATTATGTTAGCAAATTTAATATAGCAGTTTTCTATAAAATATTTAATTAAAGCTTTAATCTGTATTTTATCAAGAACAAATGTTGAACCCGCTTTTTCATTTGTATAAAAATTAGTTCTAAAACCAACAGCCAGATACTTTTTGTTAGCATTGTTAAACAAAAGATCAGTAAGTTCATTTAGTTTATTAATTATCATATCATGTGGTAGATTGGTGTATAAAGTACTGAAATCAGCCGTGGTTAAGCTATAGATGCATTCTATATTATTAAACTTTTCTAAGACTTCAAGACTGTTTTTAACCGACCAATATACAGTTCCTATTTTATCTTTTAACGAATTACAATAATTTCGGAAATGATTTTCGAAAAATGATAAAACTTTAGTCATTAGAAGTGACATATTTTTTGTACTGGCCTTACTAGCACCTGCGATAAATCTAAATTTAATAGGATTTTTATGCAACTTAGGATAACAAAAAAGATACGGTAATTTTTCGTGTATTGTTAGTACTGAACACTCATAGTATTTTGATATATCAATATGTTTTTTAATAATATCCTTTTCGAATTTATTTTGTATGGGTTTATATACACTATTTCCTTTTATAGACCACCCGTTAACCGTTTTAACTAAACCTAATTTCTTACAAAGAATCATGGCATAGAAGTTTTTACATATAAACACGTAATTACTATGCTTGCTTTGTCTACTGGTGTAATAATAAACCTATAATGATAAATCTTAATTTTATATACAATAGTTTTTAAATCCCCTTTAAAATCACGGTTGTAATTGGTAATTGCCTTTTCTTTCCAAAAACGTATACGATTATTAATAATTTTATTAGCTCTAATCAAAAAATTTTGAAACTCGTTATTTTTAAGCTTATGTTTTTTATGAAAATATGTAAAAATATTATTTAGACATATATTAGCAGAATTTTGAACCTCTTCCCAATTAACTGGTTGAGGTAGTCTATATTTTGTGCCTTAAGTAACTCTTAAGTATTTTTATCTGTAATAAAATTTAAATCCCCCGTAACAATACGTTTTAGCTTATTGTCGCAGTAACTTCATTTATTACACTCACAATTGTTCTTGTAAATTGTTTTTAAATTCCTTATCGTTAAATTTCTAAGAAATTTATTACAGTTCCAAATTAGGCTACTTACCAGTTTTCGTATGTGTAAACGATATGCAAATTTCCTATTTTTTAGGATCAATTGGTAGAAGCGACATCAATGACCAGTTTTTAAATAAATTATTAAATTTAATTAGATCTAGTCCTTTATTACAGAAAAGAGTACTAATAAATATTCTTTTTTTATGTTTTTTTGTTTCCATCGTTATCATTATACTTAAATCTAAAAGCTGCCATAGCAAGGATAGCTAATTTCACCCATTTTTTGTTAAAAACTATACACTGTATTTCATTAAGTAGTTGTTTAAAATCTTTAAGGAAATTACGGCTAGTTTTTGATATATTTCTTGTGCCGTTATTTTAGGAGTTTTAAATACTTCAATTAATCTAGCAATTAGGTATTTTTCTGCTAATGCGCTTTTTAAAATTTCTATATCTAATATTTTTTTGTTTGGATTGAAATGTAAAATTAAAATATGGATGATTTTTATAGTTTCTTGGATCTTTATTATTGGATATCAAACCATAACCTTTAATTTTATTAAGCCCAAAAGGAAAAGCTGTACCTAACACATGTATCCAAAAGTTTTTTCGATTTAATAATTCATTTTTATCACTACTTTGCATGTTTTCTAAAACGTGTATTTTCATATCGTCTATAGTGTGATTTTCTGTATTAAAATGTTTAACTAAAAAGCTATCCTTAACATTTTTGATAACATCAAAGCAACTCCCTTTGACAGACTTGCTGTTCCACTTTGTCAAATTTAGTGACCCCTCTCAGTCGTCCCCCTGAAAGGACAGCCCTTTTTCTGATATACTTATTAATAACTCTTATTTTCAGGAGTCTGGGCTGGTCACCAGCTTTTCCAATATGAAATAATTCAACTGGCTGAATGACCTCACCCGAATCACCACTATCCAGAGTCTTTAATAACTCCGCCACATTTTCTTTTTTTTATATCACCACTATCCAGAGTTTTTAATAACTCGGCAACATTTTCTTTTCCTTTTTCATAAGATTCACTCTCCAGAAGGTCAGAAACAACCAGAATTGTCTCGAATTTTCGTTGGACTTCCACACGCTTAAAATAACTGCCATTATTGGAATTAGACCTTCAAAAACTCTTTCGCAAACCACTCTGGCCCAAACCCGCTTTTTAATTGAAAATTGCTTAATGTTAGAAGGTCTCAAAAAGTCAGCCAATAAGGATTCAGAATTTGAATTTTTGACAACTAATGAATGCAGAGCCGGTCATTGGACATCGTTTTATGGACGCCCATTCTTTGCGCTGATTGACTGTGCTCTTAAAGCGTCGTTCCGTGAAAGTAACGTAAGCAATTGTCACTTCGGCGCTCTGGCGCTTCTGGTGGAAGAGCAGACGCCTCATTTATGCCGCCTTCACCAGTCAATATGGAATTAATAAATCAAAACAAACAGTAATAATTTAAAAACAAACTTAAACGATCAGAAATATTCTATTTTCTGACTTATATAAATCATTATATAAGTCAGAAAATAGAATATATTATCACAAAATATACAATAATAGATAAAACAATTTTATATAATTAATTAGATCATGTTTGTGAGAAATCGGCAAAGGGCGTCGTTTTCTGCCCCATATAAGGTTGACTGGCAAAGGCGATGTAAATGAGGTGTCTGCTCACTTCACGTTACTTTTATGAACAACGCTTGACGAGCGCAGCCAATCAGTGCAAAGAATGGGCGTCCATGAAAAAGATGTGTTCCATTAGTTTGTTAGGGCAGGACGTCTAAACGGCAGGAATATTTAGCTCCTCTGACAACCTATCCCACGAAGCAAAACGTGATCACGTGATAATAAATACCATAAGACATTTTAGAGCTCTTAAAATGCCAGGGTGATAGCAGCCACCATCTCCGTATCAACACCAGGAGCTTGTTCCTCCTCCATCCTGGCGAACCTCTCCTCAAAATCTGCCAACTTCTGTTGTAGACCCACATTCTCTGCTTCCAGTCTGGCAATTTAATCATCCTTTTTGGTGATTCTGGTCAACGACATATTTCTTGCGATTTTTTAACATAAGTGGGTGTTTTAACGTAAGTGTAAGCTTTTCAATTATCCTTTAGCACAATCCGTTTTGTAGTTCGTGAGAAATGTTCCTCCCATTTAAAAATGCGTTATCCAGAATAAATATGTCACTGTTGATCTTTCCAAAAAACATATTTTTGTTGTCCATTCACTAAAAACTCTTAATTTAAAAATTTATTTCTTTCCAGAAAATGCGTTGTCCAGCATAAAAAACATTTTAAAAACAACTCCATTACGATAATTTAGGGTCGTTAAAACTGAGGAAATTTGAAGCTGGACTTTGAAGCCAAAAATAAGCAATTCAGAAGTGTAAGTTTCCAAGTAAGTCTCCAAATTATATGAAACTCCAGAAGACTCCTACAAAACTCCAAGGTTTGCGATACATAAACTGATAATGAAACTCCTCTGACCAATGTTTTTTTAGCTCATTTAGCTTAATTTTCTGAATGGCTGGGAAAGAGTTAAAAATTTCAGCTGAAGAAGGCCTTAGAAAACTAATGGTGCAACCCCATCATGGCTCACTACCAGATCGTTATAGGTTACATTTAGCTTTTGGCTATGGACTTTCATCTCGTACACCAAAAGGTGTATGTGGCGGATTCTTGAGCGATTTGTTTTTAAAGCTAACTCTCAGATCAGGGCATATGAACCCAGAAACATTGGCAAACAGAGTTGCTAAAAACGTTTCAGCTGGCGGGGTCCTTAGAAAACTAAAGGTAAAACCTCATGATTTACTACCAGATCCTAAAAGTTAAATGTAGCCTTTGGCTGGGGAATTTTTTTTTATATCTCAAAGGATGGTACTTGGCAGATCATTGAGCGATTGCCTTTAAAGCTGATTCTGTAATCAGCGCGTATGAACCCAGCGAAACATTAGCAAACCGAGTAACAAAACAGCTAAAACGTTTTTCAGCGACTCTGTTTGCTAACGTTTAGCTGGGTTCATACAGCCTGAAGGTAAAGTTGTCGGCTTTAAAGGTAAATACTCAAGAATCCGTCAGGTACCACTCTTTTAGGTGCGGGGTGGAAGTACCCAACCAAAAACTACATCTAACCTATTCCATTAGTTCAGTTATTTAAAAACGCATTTAGGTGAATTGTTTTTAAAAATAAGTTTTTAAATGAAAGATTATTTTTACTAATTTGTTTCAAGTAAGCGGTTGAAAAATTCTTTAAAGATGATTTTGGTGTTTAGTTTATGTTTTTGGCTGTTTATTTTTGACGTAAAGCTATCTGGTAAGTTTTATGTCAATTATTAAAATCAAGAAGTTATTAAGACTGGTGTTCTGTAATAATTTGTTATTTTGGATACCTTCATTCCTAGCTGTCAGATCCTTAGTCTTAGATTTATTAAAATTAATATATGTGATATTTGAGATGTTGTGAATGACAATGAGATCATTTTTAGCTCACTTTGATCATTCCGCGTGTCTGTGGTACCCCCTTGAAGTTTGTGCCCTCGACTTTTTTGAGAATTTTTTTTGGAAAAAAAATGTTTTTTTTTTGAATAACAATAAAAACCTACGGTAAATTTTGTGGTTGAGTTTAGTTTTTATCTACGTAAAATAGTTTGAAATTTTTAAAAATCAATATTATTTTGCTTTGTTTTTTAATTTTTAAAGATGAAATTTTACAATTTTTCCGAAAAAAAAAAATTTTGAAATTTTTTGGTGTTGAAAATCAATTTATATTACCATTTCAGAATATTTAGACCGCACTGTCCCTTTGTTATTAATTAACCCCTATTTAGTCCTTTCAAATGTAAGAAAATAAGTAAAAAAGGTACCTTTTTTGAGAACCCATCATTTAAATGCCTAAAGTATTAGAATCAAAAATAAACCATTGCAGAATGAGGTTAATTAGTCATGGATTTCAAGCCAAATATTTTGTTAATAATGCTGAACATAACCCTTTTAAACCTATTTTTAACTAAAAAATTATAACCTTTTCAAAAATCAACTTAATTTTTAAAAATTTTTAATTTCTACCACCAAAACCTTGAACCTTGAGAAAAACCTCAAACCTTGAGACTTCAGCAAGATTTAGATAGAATACACAGCTGGTCACAAGACTGGCAACTGCAGTTATCTAATCACAAATGTGAAGTTCTTCATATTCGAAATCATAGCAAAGAGTTAATTTGTAAATATAAGCTTGGTAATAACGTACTTGCAACTACAGAATTGGTGCGTGACCTAGGTGTTTATATATCCCATGATATGAAATTCTCTAAACAGTGTGAAATCACAGCAAAAAAAGCTATGGAAGTGACATCACTAATTTTTAGAACATTCAATTCAAACTCTAGAAATAATTTTCTCAGAGCATATAAGTCCTATGTTAGACCAATTCTGGAGTATGCTAGTGCAGTTTGGAACCCTTATTTACAAAAAGATATAAACATTGTGGAAAAAGTGCAACAAAATTTCACTAGACGTTTGTTTTATAAATGCAAGTTGTTACCTGTTGGTTATGAACATAGAATGAATTACCTAGGTTTAGAAAGATTAAAGGATTGAAGAGACAAAATTGATTTATATGAGTGCTTTAAAATTATACATTGCTTAAACAATTTGCAAGCCAATGATTTTTTTAAGTTTAACCTGCAGCCCACCCGTGGTCATCCATTTAAATTGGCAATGGAAGACTGCCGAATTAATGCAAGGAAATTTTCTTTTGCAAATAGGGTTGTTACACCTTGGAACAATCTACTCCCATCTCAAGTAACTGTCGATTCTTTGGATGCATTCAAGAAAAGTTTTAAAACTGACTTAAATAAGCGCTCTTTTTGAGCCTTTAAAGTCATATCAGATAGCTATGTTCATTGATAATTAGTTACAATTGTGATTCATATTGGCGGCAATTAAGTCGCAGATTTGATGTTGTTGATGAAAAAAAAAGAAAAAAAAATAGAAAAAAGAGAAAAAAAACACACAATGAAATGATGAAAACAGAAGAATTAAACTATGCATAAACTATGCTAAGTATAATATTAATTCTGTTATCTGATCATTAGAATTAGAATAAAACTTATAATTTTCCAAAAAACGTAAATTTTAAAAATCTTTATTTTTTTCAAACTCAACCAATTTACTATTTAAAATCATCAAAACCAAACTCATATTTTGACATTATGTAGCTGTCACGCAGTCCATTTAACCATAATAAAATTATTAAAATAAAATTACCCTTTTTTGTATGGTAAACATTTGAGTGACTAAAAATTTTTCTCTCTGTTTTTTAGCGATACTGAAAAATTGTGACAAAAAAATTTTCGTTTTTATAACTTTTGAACACTTCGTAATCAATATGCAAATATTTCAAGTTAAGGTTTTTGAACTTTTGGCTACCTCGTGAAAAAATGTTTTTCAAAAATTTTGGGGGGTTAGTCCTAAAACACCCAAATTTAGGGGCATTTTTTTCAGCCAAATTTCTAACTTTTTACCATTTGAATCCTTACGTCTGAAAATTTTTGTGCAGATTACCCATACTTCCATTAGCTCAAAAATATATTTTTTTAGGGGTAACCTAACTGGGTTGGGTATCGTGAGGGGTTAAAGGGAGTCAATTTCACAATCGATTTTTGCGAAAATCCTTTATATGGGGGCAGCAAGTGCACTTTTTGGAATAATCCTCAAAAACTGTTTAAGCCACAGGTTTGAGACCCGGGAGAATTTATGCGGAATCTTATGCTGTAAATTTTGGTGACAGTCCCAAAAGTTTTTATACCCTAAGGCACTGAAGTAGGTGACCCCCAAAAATGTCAACTTTTGATGCAGCCCTTCTACTCCCTTTTGATAGACGAGTAATATATTATTTTAAAGCTATCGGCGTGCTGACTTCAAAAATATAAAAAAATTGATTTAAATGGTCGTGTAATCAAAATAAAGACCCCTTTGTACCCACGAAATTAGTAAGGATGATTTTTTTTATTTTTATTATTTAAAAGCCGTGTTTATATTCGTTCAAAAGCTCTATGCGTGTTGATTGTAAAAATATTAATTTTAGGTAAAAATTTTTCAATGCACCCACGAAAATTTCTAAGAATTTGTATTCATATGAAAGTTCTCGACACGCTGATTTTCAAAATATTGTTTTTTTACTCAATTCACCAAAAATTGTTAGGTTGGTACATTGCCCTGCCTGCCTGCCTGCCTGCCTGCCTGCCTGCCTGCCTGCCTGCCTGCCTGCCTGCCTGCCTGCCCGCGTGCATCCGTTCATGCGTGCATGCGTGCGTGAGTGCGTGCATGCATGTACGTTTATTTGTGTGTGTGTGTGTGTGTGTGTGTGTGTGTGTGTGTGTGTGTGTGTGTGTTGGTGTGTGTGTGTGTGTGCGTGCCTGCATTCCTGCATGCGTGCCTTTTTGCGTGCATGCGTGCCTGCCTGGTTGCCTGGCTGCCTGGCTGCCTGCCTGCCTGCCTGCGTGCGTGCATGCGTACGTGCATGCATGCATGTGTGCATGCGTGTGTGCGTATGTGTGTGCATGTGTGCATGCATTCCTGCGTGCGTGCGTGCGTGCATTACTGCCTGCCTGCCTGCCTGCCTGCCTGCCTGCCTGCCTGCGTGCATGCATGCGTGCGTGCATGCATGTAAGTGTATTTGTGTGTGTGCACTCGCGTGCGTGTGTGAGTTCCTGCATGCGTGCACGCGTGCATGTGTGTGTGTGTGTGTGTGTGTGTTTGTGTGTGTATGTGTGTGTGTGTGTGTGTGTGTGTGTGTGTGTGTGTGTGTGTGTGTGTGAGAGAGAGAGAGAGAGAGAGAGAGAGAGAGAGAGTGTGTGTGTGTGTGTGTGTGTGTGTGTGTGTGTGTGTGTGTGTGTGTGTGTGTGTGTGTGTGTGTGTGTGTGTGTGTGTGTGTGTGTGTGTGTGTGTGTGTGTGTGTGTGTGTGTGTGTGTGTGTGTGTGTGTGTGTGTGTGTGTGTGTGTGTGTGTGTGTGTGTGTGTGTGTGTGTGTGTGAATAACCTATTTTGAAACGTTTAGGGGAGCCTTGAGAGTGATGTTGAACAAAAACTGATCACCATCAGCAGCAGAATACCAAAGTGAAACTTTTTTGTTCTGGGGTGGTATGCTGAACGTTTAACCCAACTTAAAATTAATCTGAGATTAGCGATTGTCGACACACAGTAAACATACTAGCAGTATCGATTAGATAATCTAGTTTAACGAATTTAATCTGAGATTAGGTTTATTCTCAGATTAAATTTTCGATAACTCGAGATTAAATTGTTAATTTATGCAAATTTTTAAACCACCTCCGGAGGTGGATTAAAAATTTGCGGGTTTTTCCCGCTAATCTCGGATTAGTGGCGATTTAATCTGAGATAAAGTCTATTAACTTCGTTAACCTAGATTATTTAATCAATACTGTTAGTATGTTTACTGTGTGTCGATAATCGCTAATCTCAGATAAATTTTAAGTCGGATTAAACCTTCAGCATACCACCCCTGCTCTCTTAGCTCCCAAAGTTTGCCAAGCAACTATTTTTGACAGACTCTCTGTTCTTCAGTCAAAGATGGCCTGACTTTAACTTTGTCATATTTGGTGGAATCCTTAGGCGAACGCCTGAATGAACTGACTTATTACAAATATGTTTATTACCTAACCTAATTTTTAGCAGCCTGGGCCGGTCGCTAGCTTTTTCAATAAAAAAAAATTTCAATTGAGTGGACAACTTCACCCGCATCACTACTATCAAGAGTTTTTAATAACTCATCCACGTTTTCCTTCTGGCTTAAGGTAGAACGATACAGTTGCAAAAATTTCACCAATTTTCCCCCAACCATGTACTTGGGGTTTTCTGTCTTTATGACGTCCTTATGACGAAACCTCCGGTTTTCAATTCGACCCCCAGGGTGGCCCTAGGGAGGTTTCGACCGCCCCCCCCCCCTTGAGGGGCATTCTGACTGTATACCGGTTTTACCTCAAAACCACCTCAAAACACGTACTCAGGGTTGAATACAGTATTGAATAATAAACACTTTTTTAAATAAAAATTAAAAAAAAAACCTTTTTTGAGGTTAAAAATATTGCCCAGGCGACTCGAAACCACAGTTCCTGGATTGCGAGTCCGACGCTCTAACCACTCGGCTACTCCTCTGTCTGAGTTTCTTAAAAAAAAAAGCTACTTTAAAACATACGTTTCAAAATGTAGTTTCCTGACGTCAAATCAAAAAAATATAAATGGAAGTTTAGTCATTTGATAGGAATTAGTTTGTTCTTAACTTTTAACACAGCAGTTGTAAGTTGTATCAATATTCTGAGCCAAAATAAAAAAAAATTATAAAAATTAAATTAAAAAAACGAAATTAAAAAAGATTAATAGTAGAGATTTCACTGAAAAGTTTTGTGGGCATGTGGACATTTGGTCTATCTAACTTGAGTTAAATTTTTATTACGTAATATTAATATTAATACGTAATATTATGGTTGTGTTAAATTGGGAAAAACTGTTTTAAAATTCCTTTTTTTAACGAAGCATATCTTGGCGTAAAACAGTCCACCAAAAATATTAAGGATATCGAACTGACCGGAAAAAAATACATGCGGCACAATTTATACACAAAAACCGACAGGGTATCCTAACTGTATCGTTCCACCTTAAGAAAAGTTTAATTTATTAAACATGGTGCTGGATTCTTAATTTCAAAACTGTAATTTAACAAGTTTTGGTTTTAGGGATTGAAATGCTGCGCACATTTCAAAATTTACAACTAAAAGTGCGGTGCAAATTCAAATTTTTTGTCTTCGATTTTAATAATTTTTTAGTAAAAACCTTACCCCTGCCCCCAATAGTCCACAAATTTTTTTCAACAAAATATCTTCAGTGTTTCAGGAGTTATCAATTACAAATTATACTCAAAAAAACGGCTACCATCTATTTTATTTTGATATATTGATCGTTAAAATTGGTGTAGTATTTGTCAAGATAGTGCGTTTCTCGTTAAAAAACCCTCGATTTTTTTCGCTAAAAACCTGAAGTGAAGGGAAAAAAGGTTGGGTAAACTGTCAAAAATCGCTGCTGTCGTTTGGTGTTTTTAACAAAAAAATCACGTGTTTTTTATATGGGAAACGCAATATTTTGACAAATAGGGCCCCAATCTTAAAATCAATGTACCATATTAAAGTAGAAAGTAGCCGCTTTCTTTGAGTCCATAATTTGTAACGTAAATCACTATACCCACAGAGCAATATTTCACGTACAGAATTGTCAAAAACCACATTTTTGGGGGGTTATAACTCCTAAACTACTGAAGATATTTTTTTGGGGGGTTATAACTCCTAAACCACTGAAGATATTTTGTTGAAAAAATTTTTGTGGGCTATTAGGAGCAGGGGTAAGGTTTTCACAAAAAATTATTAAAATCGAAGACAAAAAGTTTGACTTCGCACCGCACATTTAAAAGCTGATATAGGGTTAAGAGTTTTACAAATTATGTTCTCTCCCCTGACTTTTTTTTAACTTCTCATACCGACACCAAACAGATCATTGACCCTTTTTGTCTGGTTTAGCACAAATAAACTTTACAAAACAAATGTTTCCTTTTTTACCAGGCCGTCTGTTTTCTCTGACAGTGGAACTTATACGGAACGCCCAGTAAATTTGTTAAATTCACCAAATTCAGTAAATTTAACTTATTGTGAAACAATAAATATGTTGTAATTAGCATATTGCGTGTGTTCAGGGGGATATAAATAAAGACATACTAAGTTCGGTCCATATCAGAAAAAATATTATCAATCAGACTTGGTTCTCCTGTAGCTAATAATTCTGGGTTGGAGTTGATAGGTTTTTGTTCTGCACGGCGCTTTTTTTCTATTTGTTTATGCTCTGTTTGTATATGTATTTGTCGTCCGCACTCACGGTTGGCACGCTTTACAAACAACCTGTGTTTTTGACGATTAGCTCAAAGATGGTATTGCTTTCTCCACTGATACAGGGTTTTAGGCGGTAATATGAAATATTCATAACCTCTGCTATAAAAAACGAATTCTATTGATAATATTAAAACTGTTATAAAAGATTATATCTTGGCAACGGAATGATTATAAACATGTTATTGCGCAGCTAAAACTATAGTTTTTTAGGTTATTTTTTAATTTGATTCAAAAAAGTGGTAGACTTGCTTTAAAAATGCTCTAAGCATAGAAAAGGAAAAAGAGGCGATTTCTATGCGGTCGTAAGTTTAGATAAAAAAGATTTGGACTAGTCTGATGATGACGAAAATTGCAATGATGATGTTTTAATAAGATCAATTTTACATCAAAATTCAGTTATTTTGCACAAAATTTTGTAAGGCTGAAATTGAATATTTGTATCAAAAGTAGGGTTTAAATAATAATTTTCGTAATAGATTGCACTGATAAATAACTTCAAGACCGATATTTTGGGCAATAAATACTTTAATTTTATATAATTAAATGCATATGATTTATAATTTTGCTCTAATAAATTTTCTACAATTTGACCTTGTGTTAGCGCAATGTGCGTTCTTAAATTGGTCCACATGATTTTTGTTGCATAAAAACATCTTAACTATCTAAAACAACCTTTTGTGCTCTCGTACATACCATAATCACATTTTCAACATTTTGTCTTAAAAGTCGCTCTGTCATTAGTGTTTTTGGTTTTTCTGTTCTTATTTTTTAACCCCTTGTTTTTATAAAACGTATTTATTAGATCATAATAAAATATAAATATTTTCAGGTATTACTACGGCAATGTTTGAAAGATTGCGGTTACGTCGAGTGAGCCTACATTGCAGCGCTGGAACAACCGAGTAATATGCTGCAAAATTGGCACAGAGCTGCATGCTGGTCTCTCATCTACTGGTCGTGCTTATAAACCGAAAGAGAGTGAACATTTGGTTCTTTATTTAAAAGATATAAATGTTTACCAAAACCTGACAAATACAAAACCAGCCAACTAATAGCATTCCTGCAACAGGTACTTGAATTAAAAATTTTGACCATTTTGAGCCATTTGTAATTCGCCCCCACATTGAGTGATAATTAAAAAATCATGCTTTCAACATATTTTGCAATACGTAAAATTGTATTTTTTTAAATAAAAGGATTATATTTATATTCGTAAGACCCAACTATAGATTTTAAAAAAGGCGGATTTGACGCAGCAATTTATGAATTTTATATTTAAATGCTCTTGGGAATTTTTGCACCACCTATGGTAATATAAACGTTTTAGTGTGCATTTCTAATTGTTAGTATGTCTAGAAACTTTCAGCGAATATGTCAGATTATGAACGTTTGGTATAAAATAATGGTTTTTAACTACATACTGATATAATAAATGTATATTAGTCGGATTGTTTTATAATTTTCTTATTTAGGCAAAATCATTGGGAAAATTTAAACAAAATCACAATTATTTTCTTTTTTATAACCAGTAGTAAAATTTAATTAATTATAGATTTTGACTTATGGTGGATTTTACGACTCAAACATTGAATGAGTTGGAATGAAAAATATTGCCAAACCCCGCGAAGCTATGACGGCGGTCAACACACCTGGACGTCACAAACTTACCGTTAGATTTACATCGATAGTCCGTATTTGCAGCATTAGGTGGTTTGGTTTACGTTGGTAAAATTTTGTGATTTGGTTTGTGTATATTTTTCTTTTTAGATTTTAATTTATCCTTTGCTTGAATGATTGCATTTTTATCTACATCTAAAATCATATATTTATTTAACTCGTTCCCGCGATTGCGCTTTTATTGGTAAAATTTTTAGATTTTTTCTTTCACCTTGATCAGTTATCATTGTACTACGTATAACTTCGCGCGGTAAACTCATAAGTAAAAAGGACTTTAGTCTACCTGGTGTCATATAGTGTGCCATAAATAAAAAACGAGAACGCTGATAAAAAATAAATAAAAAACGAGAATGCTGATAGCCAATAAAGACTTTGATCGCTTGTAATTCATTCTGTATATTTTTTCGTTTTTTTTTGTTCATTATGTGAAATCCTGTTTTTTTATTTATTTATTTTTCATGTATTTGTGCTTATATTTTCATCAATTCCTGTAGTTTTACCAACTGAAGAAGAAATGGGGGCGATCTTTCGGGGCTTTTATTAATCCAGTTTCCGGCCACTCCTTACGAGTTCAACGAGTACTTGGGGCTCCAGTTCAAAAGCCTAACGATTGGCTGGAACAATGGAGCTAGGCTTTATAAATGAAGAATTAGGACAAAAATTAAACAAAACCGTATACGGGCATTATCTTTTCACTCCAGAGATTTAACAAAATGGACATTGTACTTTTTTTAATGCGTTATGACCTAACTGAAAGGTTAGTGGAAACTATGTTTATTATAATCAATTAAAAAAACCAAATAAGGCCCGACCCGTTTACAACTTTGTAGCAAACATTTTACATTAACATCTTCATCGCTATCAATTGATTATTCTCTTTCATATTAAGCTTGTTTGCTTGTTAGTCCCGATTTTCGTTTTACGTTAAAAAAATTACCAACTAATCCTTATAAAAATTGAAACTATAATTTTTTACCAGATAATGACGTAAAATTTTATCATAAATCAATCAAAAAAAGCCAGAAATTGGTAATTTTTTTACAAATAACTTAATGTTTTTTAACTATGATGGCGTCTCAGACACGAGATGCTTTAGTCACATTCCATTGAAATGTGAAAAAATGCCAAGCAAGCACAGGATCGCAATGAAAAAACTTAAAAGGTTATTGCAGAACTGGCGCTCATCTTCTGTGGTTGAAACCCGCTTTTTGCCTGTGAGGGTTAGAAAGGGTAGTAGCAATGCCTTTAATAAAACATTTGCAACATTTTTATTTGTTTTTATTTAATCATTTTAATAAAGATGTTCTTCGAACGTCGTTTCTTTGAATTTTTAATTTTCTTCGAACGTTGTTTGTTCGTGTGAATAATTTTTAATATTACAAAAAATTTTGTTTACAACAAAATGCCCAGAAATAAATATGTTCAGAGTAAGAGAATAGGAAAAATAGGAGGTATTTTCGAGCAAGGAAAATACAAACAGAAAAATAAAATTTAAGATGATTCTGTTACAAAAAATAGTGTAATTGCAACACAGTTGTATAATTTAAGATAAGAAAAACAAGTCAGAAAATACATAACATTTAAACATTGTTGCACCTAATTGTCACAGAAAAAGTTTTGGATTTAAGTTTAAAGCTTTTTTCTTACAGTCATATATTGTTCTAATAAAAGTTTATTGCTGATTTAAAAACTTTTGAAAATGACAAAATAAAGTAGAACTAATTTAAGTTGGCTATTTAATTTCAATTATTGCAACTCTATAGCAAACTTTATTGGGGACAATTTATTCTGCTGTGATTCATTTATCTTTTTTAAATGCTTAGTGGTAAAATTTTGGTTATAATCGAAAATATTTATCTGGGTATAAATTAACAAAAACCATAAATGTTTCAATCAAATCTATCTTCTATTTATCTATGTTCTTCTAAAGTTTCTAAATTAAGTCAGTTTAATATTCTGATTATATTCATTGTCATACAGATTGCATCTTTTGAAACCTCTTTGGTTGAATGTCATTTGGACTTTTTATTATTTTAAAATTTTTCTAAAATATTTTTCATGTATATGAACTCCAAAAAGACTTGCATACTCTATGACTGGACGAGCAAATCTTTTATCAGCAGTGAGAATAATTTTTTATCGATTGCGATTTGAAACATCTAAAAATTTGAGTCTTTGTTTTCAAAGGCTTGCTTGCTATTTTCTGACAGTGTATCGGAATTTTAAGTTTCTGTTTTATCTGTTTTACCCCTAGATCTTTTACTAATTATTTTCAGTCATTTTGTTCATGTATTTTAAAAGTAATAATCCGTTTTCTTTATATTTTTTCATTATTTATGTGCAGAACTTCACATTCATTTCTGAGACACTAAGCTGTCAGTCACTATCCTATTTAATAATTCTATTTAGATCATCTTGTAATTTATTCCTATTTTCACATTTCTCAGAATAACTAGTTTAGATATTTTCATAATCAGCGAGAAGCCTTGAAAAAATACATTTTTAGAATAGTTTTTAAACTTACCAGTTTTATTAGTTTTATTCACCTTTATCCAACTACATTCAATGAAGCTTTGAATATGGTATCATGTTTGTGTTGCAGGATTTTGTTTTTATAATTTGACTGTAAAGCAAAGTAATTTTATCTGTTGTCGTTTTTTTAATCTTGTGTGCGGTCGGGGAAAAAAGTAGAAAATGGAAGTGATAACTCAAATAAATGAAGACCTTAAAAACTATCTGGAACAAGACAATTTTATAAGTAAGCAGCTGGCAAAAGTGGGGGGAGCAACTGATGGACAAGTGAAGAACCTTCATATAACTGTGTATGGATATGGGGTAATAATGTTTCTTTGGCTCGTGCTTTTTAAACACGGCCGAGATTAATATTCAAACTCATCGGTTTTGCTTACCCCGCGTACATATCAATCAAGGCCATTTAGGTGATGATCAGGACAATGACACAGAGGTATTATAAACCTTTTTAAAACCTTAAAACAGTACAAAAGAAGCTGCAGTAGAGTCTGGGATGAGCTAGGGGGCTAACAATGTGTTGAGAGTCACTTAGTGGAAAAACTAGCAGAAAATAGAAATTTATACAATAATAGATCCGTATACATAGCTTACACCCGATCTATAAAAAACATCGATTTGCGAAATAGTTTTTTTGATTAAACTATAAAAAACGCATATTTTTTCAATCCATTTTTACATAAATTATAAACTCGGTCATTTTATTTTTTACATATCTAACTCGTTGTTTTTTTTCTTTTTGCGTTTTTGTCGTAATGAGTATTTGATATAGTCTTCTATCTTTATCGCAAAGCTTTTTTTTGCTACTTTCGATGATTTGCGTTTTCTGTTGTTTAGATTTTTTTGCTTATTTGACTTTTTGTTTTGACTTTTGCTGTAGATCGAAAAGACTGTTGTCTCAATTTTTCTACTTTTATTATTTATTTATTACGTAGATTTGAGGTAGCCGGCAGATTTTACTCGCACTACTGCAACTATCTAAAAGTGTGTGTATGTGTGTGTGTGTGTGTGTGTGTGTGTGTGTGTGTGTGTGTGTGTTATGTAATACTATGCATACGCTTTATTCTTATTTTCCATTTCTTTTATATAGTATCGTTTCGTCTATACGACTCTTGTGATATATTTATTATTTATGACCTCTTTCTTTCGTTGTCAACTTCAGTTTATTTTGTTTTTTATAGGTTCAGATATATGGATTATGACTATAGTTGATTTATCTACTGACTTCTCATTGATTGTTTATGAAGAGATTCTGTTGATATTTTTTTAACGCGTTGACTGACTGATTTTGGCTATTCTGGGCCCCGCTTTGTTGTTGCCTGTCCAAAATTGTAATGACTGTTCGCTGATCGTCGTCTTTCATTGATTTTGTCCTTCCCTTCTTCAGATTTTGCCACGTGGCAAATGACGGTGGCGATTGGCCTAGACCGATTTACTGATTATCCTCATATTTTTTTGTCTATCATGATATTGTGATGTTTTTTTTTTGTTTTTCTCGCGACTTTTTGTATATTTTGACAGTGTGATATTGGTGTATTTTTATTCTTTTTGTTGTATTTTTATTTGGTATATGAGATGCCGGTAATAGATGTCTCGGTCTAGAGAAATTGAATTTGTATCACGGAAAATGAGGGAGAAAATTATATGCACAGAGCTGTTGTTTTATAGAAAAATTGTTTTATGTATGTTATTTTCGTGTATTATTGTCGTGTTTTTTTTCGTTAACAACGTCAAATACAAATTATTTTTAAATCTTCTCAAGACCTTTGTGTATATTTAATTAACCGTCGTGATTCTCCATAAGTTGTTATTCGTATAAAAAGTTTCAAACATATAATAAAACCTGAAAGAATCAAGAGAGGTAAACGATGCAGCTAGATTTCTTAATAGAACATTTTGTAGGTTAATTTTTTATTGGTTTGTTAATAGGTTTATTTATTTTATTGGTTTCCACCACAAATTCGTTGTTGATTTTCGTCTTGGAAGACCATTACGTTGCAACTGATCGTAATTTAAGTTTAAACTGGACCAACTTGACTGCCTCCTTAACTGCGGAAAGTTTCTTGGCTTCCGATTTGCCCTGAAATATAAAATTAAAGCTAAAGTCTTCCAGGCTGAAATTAAATGCGAAACCACTCTTCGCCAGGAAGAAATAAACAATAAACCCGCGAGCGAGAAAAATAATATAAAGTTTTGAGTGGTTACGTAACCAATTATTATTTAGTTGCGTCACGTGCTTCTCTGCACGTGATATTTTCTCAAAAAACGAGTGGTTACTTTACCACTCATCTATTTTCACCCTGATAGAATTTATTTTTAAATTTAAAATTAAATATTTTTGTTTAGTGATAAAAGTTCATTGTTTAACGGTCACTTTAGAATGGTAATATTCTTATTAAGATAATAGGCAGAAAAGTGTTTTTGTAGATTTGAAAGATTATAATAGACATTGACAAACTAAAAAGTATTTATATTACATATAAAGAAATAAATAAATTTACTTTAGCAAAAAAAAGGTTTGCCCTAAAAAACAATATTTTATGTTTATACTCATTAATAATTTAGTAACTAGCCTTGTTATTTTACAGTGATATTTGGAACTACCCTTCTAAAGCTAAGCTTAACCTTGATCTGTTTTTAGTCTAGAAACTATAAAATAAATCTTTAACATTATATATCCTAACCTTTAAATTATGCGTATACAATTGCTCCGCCGAAAGTTTCTTTGGTTTTATCAAGAACATATAACACAGACTGTACACTAAATTTTTGACCGAAATTTTGCTAAATATCGCACATGCGCCAATTTGTGCGGAAAAATTCGCTATTTTTTGCTAGTTTTTCCGCGCTGCGATTTTTAACACAGCGTTAGTTTTCTTGCAGTGGGGAACGCGAGTTTCTTTTGCACTCAATCCTGTTTTATTCGCACTGCGGTTATTTTTGCACTGCGAGATTGGCTGCACAACACAGATGAGAAAATCAAAGCAATGTCGATCTATTAATTTTATTAAATTGTATATCAATTTACCAAGGTGTAGACGGCTGGGAAAGATATCGCGGTGGCTCATTAAATTCGGCTGTAAAGCTTGGGTGATTAGGTTTTTCTCGTCGTGGAAAGAAATCGCAATCGTTAAATCTACTGGGATTCTCCTTAAAGTTTGGATGATTCTGACTCAATGATAATTGAGGATTATTTCTTTTTTCTTCCATCTTAAAACAAGAAAAACAAAATTCAATGTTACACTAATAAAAAAAATCTGATTAAAATCAAAATAATTGTAAAAACATTTTAAAAAGCTAATGTTTGAATATTTATTTGGAATACTTTATTAAATAATTTTATGAAAAGTTTTGCTTGATTTTTACGGTTCGCTTAGGTTAGGAAAACATATGCTTGGGCTTTAAGTAAAGGCTGTCGAGTAAAATTTCTCAAGTAATAAACTGAGTAAACCTATTAGATAGTACAAAATAAAAACATAGGACAAAGAACATTTTAATTACAATTATTTTTTTTTATTTGTTCAATTATGGTTGAATTACATCTGGCGGACTGCGAAAATCAGCATGCAGACATGAGCGGACCAATTAAAATTGTGCGATTATGACGTTTTTTAAACAAATAAGAACGCAGAATATTAATTCCATCTTTTTAAAAAATATTAAAAATTAGGTTACCAACTTTAGGCTTTAAACATTTGCACTTGGGTTCGATAAATAATTTGATAAATAAATTATTAAAATATGGGTTTTTAGCTTTATTATTAAACCGCATTCTTTAAAAATAATGAATAGTTTTTTTTGATTCGACATCAATACTGAAATTATCGAGATCAGCTAGATTTTATTTGCCTATAGATGAAGCCAGACTAAAAATCAACCCAACGAAAAAAATCAAAACAAAAAATATATTAACTTCTCTTAAAACAAGAATTTTGTTTTTAAACGCCGTAAAAGTTTATGAGTAAAAAATTTATTAAAAAATTATTGGAAACAAAATGTGTGTGTGTAGTTGTGAATATGACTGACTTACCAACCACCTTGCGTAGTCGTCCAAAGATTGTCTGTCTGCGCCCAGACTCAGTAGATTTTCCAAAACTTTAATTTTTTTCTGAGTTTCTTTGGTTTCACTCTAAAAATTAAATACAACAAGGTGTTAATTTAGTTTGGTTTCAATACCAAAATATTACGTTTTTTACTTTCCTATTAAATGGGTCCGAACAAAAACCCCATGAACAAATTTGCCATAGGCCGAAATCACCATAAAGTAGTGTAAATTCACCATAAATATAATGCGTTTGCAATATTTCCTTCAAATGTTAACACTTAAAAACAAAAATAAAATTATTCATGATAAAATTAAGCTTGATTTTAGGATTTTGCTTAGGAGGAAAAAATTCAAACATTTTTTATGTTTTTTAGATTAAATTTAGGTTTTAAAACAAATTTTAGTTTGCAAACGCATTTCTCCATGTCATGGTGAATTATGGTGACTTTGCACGTCACCGATTAAATACGTTAGGTGATACAACTGCAAATGTAGCTTATGGGTTCGGTTCAATATAATTAAAATCCATAAAGTTTTATATTAACAAAACTTGAAATCGCTATTTTTACTTTTGGATTATAATTCGATCAGTGTGTTAAAAAAATTTAAGTTTAAAAACACTTCGTCGAATAATTAAAGAAAAAAATTACATACGTTTTGCATAATGACTTTTGTTATGAATATTGTCTTTCGTATACGTACTATATAAAATGATGCAGACACAGAAATGGGGTTGTTTTTTCCATTTACCATAAAAATAGTAATATTAACAATATTGTGACGTGGATAGCAAACAAAAATCAAATTGTAAATTGCTTGCACGTTTATTCTCAAATATGTTAAAACATAACTGTTTATGTGGTTGAAAATGGTAAATTATTTTGCACATATTTTTTTAAAGTTAACCTAATTTTTTTAAAAATAAATTGAAATCAATTTATATTGTGCAGTATCATGATAACATGATGCATTTTTTTTAATCAAAATATCGAGGTTTAATGAAATTTTCACGAAATAAAAAACGACTTTCTATCAAGATTTTTTTGTTATTTTATATCTTTATTGTCCTTAAAACCTAATAGCAATTTATTTACCAATTGTTTGGATTCCAAACTTGAAAAGTTTTGATTTCCGTTGTAATCCATTTTAGATTGTTTTTTCTCAGCTAAAATAATATTAATAAAAAAATAAATTTTCAAATTAAAAACTTTCTAAATATTTAAATTTACTTCATGTCACTTAGGTAATTTTTGACATATTTTATATGTTATAATTTTTTCTATAAATATGCATTTAGCAATTCATTTAAGCATCATTAAAGTAGATTAAAAAATGGATATAGGTAGTTATATGAATCAACCAAAGTCAAATAAGGAATAAATTGCATACGGTTTAGTTGAAAAGTGCGCAACTGTCGAAGCATCTGAATTTTTTTTGTTGGTAAAAACCGCGCAATAACTGCTGAACGTACTATTGCTGAAATAAAATCATGCGGAAAAACCAATCAGCTGCGTGCGAACCATGCTTATGCAGATTATTTCTTATCTGACTTTGGTCGAATAATACCGTTTTCAAGAATCAGTTCGGATTCACTGTCTGGTTCCAGTTCCAAAAGCTGACCTTTAAAAACGGAAAGATCAACCAATTGACCTGCAATCGAAAGACCGTATCACCAAAGACAATAATGCTGATTTTTGCAGCTGAATTTAATTCTACTTGAGTGTCGGTTTTTACTGTTAAAAGTCGCACATTTCTATTGTTCTTTAAAAATATTTTTTTGGTTAATTATCGTTATTTTACAGTGTTCATTATCGTTATTCTCTATTCTGTATTTTTACTGAAACTTATTACAATCATCTTACAAAGTTTTCGGTTGTTGTTGACATTGTTATTAAAGTTAAAATCTTTCAGGCTAAAATTCAGGACGTAACCGCTCGCCGTCAGGAACAAATAAAGAATGAACGCTTGAGAACAAAAATAATAAAAAAAGTTTTTAGAGATGATATAACCAATTATTATTAAGTTGCGTCAGGTATTTCTCTCCACGTGATATTTTCTCAAAGAACGAGTGGTTACTTTACCACCTAGTCATTTTCACCCTGATAGAATTCATCTTTAATTGTATAAATGAATAAAAAAATTAGCTCAATATATATTGTGGAGCGTTTTCCTAATGTTGTATTAAAAAATCTAGATTCTTGCGGTCAGATGAAACTATAACTACTCAATAATTGATTAAAAATTTTTAATGCTGCGAAAATTTCAGCCGGTTTAAAAATCAAAAAAATTTACTCGTTTTACAATAACAAGCAAATTTAGTTCATTTTTATTTCAACAAAAATTGTTCAAGACCTTAAAAGATTATACCGTTAGGCATTCGCAGATATCCATATCCTTTTTTGTTCAAGGTATAATACAGGCTACTAAGATGTATTGAACTGTCTAATAAGTCATTGTGTATTTTCTGAAACAAAAACCAAAATTTTAACATTTACAAATGTAGTCAATTCATGTTAAAATATCTAAAAAACATTTTTATGAAAAGTGAAATATTTTTGTCTGTATATAGCTTATGTTTAATTTTAATTTAAATAATTCTTTGTTGAAACTTCAATTTTGTGTTTACGTAATCAATTTGGTGATTATTATAAAGTTATTTAGTTAAGACAACGAATTTTTTAGTTTATAAAAAACTATATTAATCAACCGATAAAAAACTACAATTAGGCGACGTTTTGCAAAAATAAATCAATTGACCCCACAATGCTATGTGGCTTGCGTATTTAAGAAACCTTCATCCAAATGACAACCGCCTGAAGAATAATTAAGATCCTGATGTACGGGTGTCAGCTTAACAAGAAATAATAGTTTTTGAATTTTTGGGTGGATGTTCCAACCGTTTATTATGATGTTGGTAATTTCCGACTGCGTAATGGAATTTCTTTATCACGCATGATTGTGACTTGAATGAAGCTACTTTCTCATGTTTAATTTCTCACCAATAATTTTTGACGAAGTGATTCATATTCATTCAACAGCATCAATTTTTCTTCTGATAGTTCTTCAACCAGATAGTTTAAATACTCGTATCTCATATCCTACAGAAGATTAAAACAAAATTTCCATGATATACAAATAAAAAAGTATGATAAAAATATAAACCACAAAGTGCTACGTGACAAAAAAAATGTGTCAAAATGCAAACATTTATACTATCTTTTTTAACTATGGGAAAACACATTTTACTTTAGTTCATATATTTTCCCAAGACATTTTCTCCTTAATAAAAATCTTCATATTATACCAAAATCAAATTTTATTCTTTTTTCTTAAACGAATGATAATTTAAAATTTAACAGGTGTAATACAAAACTCGTATGTAAAACATTGCATCTTTTAAATAATTTTCGAATAAATTTAAATAAAATACGTAACTTATTTAATTTTATCCATGACTAAATAAATAAGGATACCAAAATATTTTTATTTATATGCACATAATGCAAGAGTAGTGAGGGCAAAAATTAAACGCGATTAAAAAGTTAAAAAAATTTAAATAGACCAAGACAACAATTAGACTCGGTTTTAAAACAATCTAAAAAAGGAAATATTTTACAATTTAATTTTAACTATAGACTTATAGGAGCGTTATGATTTGTATGACAGATTATGGAGCGCAGTAAAACGCTCCGCTGCACTTTTTGAGAAAAGTATAGATTTTATAGCGGTGTCCGGAAATTTCGTCTTCTACATCTCTTCTTTCAACATCTCGTCTTCTACATCTCGTCTTCGAAAAACTCGTCTTTTGGATGCGATTTTGTAATCGTACTTTCAAAAATGCGAGTTTCCACCCTAATGATAAAATTTTCTTTGATTTTTGGGTTTTGCTTAGGCTTAGGAAAAAAAGGTTTTTACTCTTCAGTGCAAGAAGCATCATTAAATACAAATTTACCATGATAAAATTTTGCTCGGTTTTAGGTTTTGCTTAGGCATTTTTAGGTTTTGCTTAGGTTCTCAGTTTTTTGAATAAATCATTTAATAAAAGTTTAATTTTGCTTGATTTTTAGCTTTTAGGTAAAGAAAAGTTTCCGGTACATTGTTTTACTCAAAAAAAATAGGAGAAAATTGTCTTTTGAAAAGTGCGTTTACAAAATCGCATCCAAAAAACGAGTTTTCCGAAGACGAGTTGTGGAAGACGAGATGTTGAAAGACAAATTGCAAAAGACGAAATTTCCGGGAATCTTTATAGCGGAGCAAAAATATTGACAAAGCAAAATCTACTTTCATGAAATAAGATGGATTATGGGTGTTATTCCTAACATATGTAAAGTGCTGTAAACTATTATTAAATTTATATATTTATAATTTTTATAATATATAATTGAAAAAAATATAGCTGATTAAATGTTTTTGATTATCGCGAAAATATCAGCAAATGACTGATATGTTGCTGTAATATTGTTCGAAATTTAATTTTATCTTTTATTCTAAATTAAAGTATAATAAAAATAATTTACTTTACAAACTAATAATAGTGATTTCAAAATGTTTTTACATAAATTAAATTTTAAATTAAAATACTTTGGGTGGCATGGCGCGTGTGACGTGGGGATTCATAGCATTGTAGCACAGAGTTGCACTTTTACCAAATCGTTGATTTATTGATTTTTGATCCAACTGGTTATTAAGATTTAATTTTTCATATCGTTCCATATCGTCGCCCGAATTTCGACAAGCAAGCCTGGTCATAAAACGTTTAATAGTATTCAACGATCCGCTTTTCTATAAACAAACACGTACTTATTTTTTATCCTTTAAAAAATAGTTAGGCCTGGTTCATACTTATGACAAAACGTCCTTTGGACAAAGTCCAAAGGACAATTTTATAAAAGCCAAAACGTCCTTTGAACTTTTTCTTTTGGACGAGGTATGAACGCTACTTAAAATTTGTCCTTTGGACAAAGTCAAAAGAACAAAATCCAAAGGGAAAAGTCCAAAGGACAAAAGTATGAATACGTTGTCCTTTGGATTTTGTCCTTTGGACTTTTCCCTTTGGACTTTTCCCTTTGGATTTTGTCCTTTGGACAAAGTCCAGGACAAAAGTCCTTTGGACTTTGTCCAAAGGACGTTTTGTCATAAGTACGAACCGACCTTTATTTTACTACGAAACCACCCCCAACCCCCCACACAAAAAACAAAAAAAAAAAAAACAACACAATAAAAATTTTTCCGAATGAAGTCAGAAGTAACAAGTCGACAAAAACCGACTATTGACATAAAACTTTTACAAAAATATACAAAACTGGTCAATGGTCAATGGATTTAAAAAAGGTTTTTGTTCCATATGTATAGACCAATTATCGATTTGACTGATCTTTAAGTAAAACAAAAAATGTTTTTGTATTCTAAATAGGTTTACCTTTTTTTTAATGTTATTTGTGGGATTCAGATTTTTTGCTCAAATTTATAAGCCCATTTACATTCCAAAATGACTTTTTTGGCGTTTACAATTTATGCTGTGAAAAAAAATTTATCAAGCTTTTAAACAATATTATTAAAAGTTTTTTTTTGGATTCTTAATTCTTCTTTAATTATGTATAAACCAAAAAGTAAATTTTTTGGACCCTAAAAAATTTGGGAGAGTTAAGGGTTCATAGCCAAAAAATTTTAAAGGTAAAAATTAAAACAGAAATTTGTTTATGTTTATCTTATGTGTAAAAAGTACCAAACGTTTTAAATTATTTTATAGGCCTGATAAGTTTAACACGCAGGCGTAGTGCTGAATTCGTGTTTCGTATACGACAAACAAATAAAAATACTGTTTAAAACTAATATATATAAATATTCTAGCAAAAGACGAAACAAAGTTTCGAAAAAAAGCCTTATATTAAATAGAATAGTATAAAGCTACATAAGTCTAAAAACTAAATGCCAGAAAAGACTGAAACAAGTCTCTTTAAAACCTGTAAATTAATAACAGATTTTGTGAAATTTGTAGAAAAACAAAACTGAATAAAAACAATACGTGTAAAAGCTTT